>JAHZMZ010000858.1:0-30380 GCA_027743805.1 Lepidocyrtoides sp. E14
CATTTCACATCTCACCTTGCCTTGCTTACTTTTACTTTTTTCTTGATACCACCACAGCAGAGCAAGGAAAGACTCTTTCCAAAAGAGCGATTAGATTTTTTTACCCACAACAAGTAAGTACGACATGCATTCATACATTGCAAAGCTTTCTTTCTTTCTGTAAATGTCAAAGTCAACACGGTTTCAGTCAGTTCACTTTTTTGTTGCTTGCATGCGAGTGCGATACCATTGGTTAGGTTGCCTGCTAATGTTACCACCTCAAACACGTGAAACTTTTTGTAAAGTTCACAGTTCACACACGCTTGCAAGTCTCACCGACTCACCACCCAACAGCGATAATATTATGACCAAATTGGTATGTACCATGTACCAACCAACCAGCCCTATATGCCTTTAGCTCTATGTGGGTCTACATTAATTTCCCATTTTTGATACACAAATTAGGCCAAATGTCAAATGTCTTTCGCCAAAAAACAACGATATATGACTACTATGACTATCTTAGTATGTGAGTAGCAAAAGTTTCCAATGTTCACCGTCACCACCAACTTTTCTCCATTGGGTAGGTTTTCACTTTTGTATTGCTGTAGCTTCAAAAAGGGGCGAGGAATAAATACAAAAGTGTTTGACTTTCCTTTGTCATGTTGCTACATTAAAGGGAATTGTTGGTGGGGAGGAATATTATGTAATGCTTTCTTTTAGATATTTTCAAATGTGCATGACATCATTATCAACGAACGGTATGATCTATCATGGTAATAAAAATATGGACATTATGCACACTATGAGATGTGTATTACTTGTGTATAGCAGTTTCGAAGTAAGAAATGGTAATGCCAGAAAATAAAAGTAATCTACTTGCAGTAAAATTACCAAATTGGTAGGTGTTACGTAGTTTTTAATGATTTCCAGCATAATTCCAACTAGCATACCTAGTTGGCTTTTTATTTGTGACGCAATCACCGGTTTCCAGCTTACCCCTCTTTAAGCATTTCATTTCAACCATCATTCATCATTACTACCATCATCAGCTTCAATCCAATTTATCTATCTCTTTATCTCCTCTGTTTACTATGAATTACTTCAACTTTGCCCAAAAAATTAATCTTTCTCACTCAAGTGTTCACTGTCACTCTGATGGAAAATACCGTATCGTGATGCCTTCACGATACGAGAGACAAAAATTGTTAACGTTATTATCACACTCGGCAAGTTTCATCTTCTCCCCGTCATCAGTCATACATACCTACTATGTACATATCTTAGCGGTTTTGCTCATTAATTAATATTATTACTTGGGCTGATAGAAAAGAGAAGCCGTCCATTGTCCATCCATATATATCTGTAGATACATATATATTTTTTTAACCCATCATAACACGTATATACTCCATCGTATCACATTTCGCTTCCCCTTTTCCCTTACACAACACCGCACAAGTTCTCTCATCCATTCTCTCCTCTTCAGCACTGAATCATCATCATCATCATAATATCATCCTAATTAACCCTTTATATACTACATTCCTATTATTACATCGCATGGCCTTTCTATTAAACATCATAACGTAGGTAAAAAAATACACTACAGTAGTAATAAGTTTTCATTTTTCAATACTTCTTTTACCCCACATGCCAAAATTCCAATGCATTTGCTTCTCATTTTGCTTAAAAAATTTCCAACTTACTTTGCATACATGCACATATACATCCACAACATTTCTCACTGAATCATCTTCCCCATCCACTCCTCTACTCTGTTCTGTCATCGTCTGTAGTATTATTATCCCTTTTCATAACAAAGTTTCTTTCCGATTTTTGGGATAGCCCTCTTCTCTTAATCTGCTCTGCGTGTGTTTGCTTTTCAACAATACTATGTAGTAGTAGCAAAGCAAGTCTTTATAATGTCTCAGCATTAGTAAGAAATTCACTACTTACCTATAGTCTCTGTGTGAGTGTACCACACTGTACTACCATTACAAACTATGCACATATTATGTACATATTATATGAATGCATGAAAGTTTAACAATACAATGTAAGCCGTTTATATACACTTTCATTAATATATTATCTTCTTAGTCAGTTATTATTATGTCCGCTCTCTCTGGGTACAATACAATGTATGCTGTAAATGCAATCAATTGTTGTGTTTGAATTACTGCAAAAAATGCATGCACACTTTTTCAAACACAATTTTACCTTACACTACTACTACTACAAGTCCATCATTCATTTCTATAATACATGGTATATACAAAAAAAGGCACAGAAATATCGTCAAATGTTATTACATATGTGGTGAAGTAGTGACTGGACTGACTACAACTTACTGAATATAGACTACATTACTCCTGATTTGTTTCCATCATCGTTTGAATGCACTGGCAGACAACATCTTCATCATCATCATATTATTACAATGTTTGCAAGTAGCAGTGTGTCATGTCACTGTTTTTTTTCTCTCTTTCCCTAATATGTATACCAACTAAGTTTAATACTTTTGTCTTCTATCAGAGACAGAACAGAATGCCTCTCTTATTATAATCATGACGATGATGTACGCATTATTGAGATAACCCAAATCAGACAGTGAGAGAGAGAGAGAGAGAGTGAGAGAGAAAATGTTCTAGTGACTAATAAACAATGCATCATCATCGTCGTTGTAATATAAATATTATAAACTATTCATTCCCTTCTTGCCTTGTTCATATTATTACTACTTTTGCTCCATATCCCGTACTACTTTTGTGTGTTTTTGTGCTATAGCTGCTGCTGCTGTAACAATATATTACGACAAGTTTACATGGATGTATTGTTGTCGTTGTGAAAATGTACAAAGAGTAAAATTTTTAACTTTATGATCCCTTATACTTTTTGTACTTGTAAATTGCACTTGTGAAAATTGATTTTTGGTTGATTTGGTTTTGTATGTGAAGTTTTTTGATGAGATGAGGATGATGATGATGGTGGTGGTGGTAGTAATAATGAAGAAATGTAGTAAAAGTACTTGAATTAGTTAGTGGTATCATGATTGTGTTGATGATGATAAATGACGATGATCATCACAGCACCACCATCATCTTCTCTGCAGCAGGAGCAACAACAACATAAAGAGAGAGAGAGAGAGAGAAAGACAAAATAATATATTTTTTCTCATCATCATCATCATCATCATAAACATCATCAGGGAAGACCATTTAAAAAAGAATAACTGACTAGTCAGTAAGTAGTAAGTTGAAGTATCATCATCTTGCTCGTACTCATGATGATGATACTTCTTCATCATCACATCAGCAATTAATGCACACATTATTATGGAACTCGTCGTCTGTGTGAAATGACTAAATATGCACAAAACAGTTTTACTATGATAATATTATAGCTTGTCGTTGTTGGGTTTTTTTCTTATTTGATATATTTGGTTGACTCATCATCTTCTCCTTCGTCATATTCAATGATTCAATCCATTCCACCTACAAACAAGATCACAAATTTGTGCAGCAGTATAGCATTTTTAGATCAATATAAATTGTAATTTGTTATTGATATATATTTTTAATGCAAGAAAGTGAATGTTCCAATGACGTGCTACTATTCCTCTTGTTTTTGTTGTGAGTTTCATGGAAATGTGCAAATTTTCTGAGGAATAAAAGAGATGAAAACTGGAAGAGGTGTGTGGGGAGAAGAGAGAGGATAAAAGAAATAAATGGCAATACAAAATGAAAATGTCACAGGACAAAGTGTCAGCTTATGTAACTTTGCAATTTACTGCATTGTCACCTGCGATCACTTTTATTTTAGCAAAGTGACCGCAGGAAGAGTGTTCTGTGCGCAGTGGTGATAGTTTTTGAAAGAAAATATGAGTATCCGTTGTCTTCCAAGTTGAAATTTAACGTGTGCTTGCTCAAAGGTGGCTTTGAATATTCTTACGTAGATAGTAACAATATAATTACTAAAAAAAGGAAAAGGGCTGAGGAAAATACAACAAAAATCGTAAACATCTTCACAACGAACAACGAACGAACTCAGCAGCTTGAATAGTAAAATTGTCCAATACCTGGAATGGCTAAAAAATAACTATATTATTACCAGCTAAAACGGATAAAACTCTTGGTCCGTATCTCTTTCCCTGTCTCATTGTACCGCGTAGAACAAAATTATTGCTTTGAACGAAAAGCCTTTCTTAACGAGCGAATACCGAATGTTTAACTGTCGCCATCAACCGTTGGGTCGAGGTCAGTCCATTGCGACTACTAGAACCACCATCTTAATGACAAGTGAGCTCTTCCTTGGGAAAGAGCATCACTAATAAAAAAAAAAGTTATCATCAGAATGTTTCCGGCAGTCTCAAGTGCAGATTTGCTTGGTCATCAGTCTCCCTACGATTTTACCTCTGGGGAGAATGAGGGGAAATGGAAGGGGATATTTTTGACTGGCCTTAAAAAGGTAATAAGGTCAAAAATTGGGACAACAAATCAATCATTTACAGTGTTGTACGGTGAGTTGCGTTTAACCCTGGGATGTTTTCTCGACCGTAGGTTATGTATCAAGTTGGACCTACCATGAAAGCCAAAGAAGATGCCTTTGAATATCTTGAAAAATTGATTATTCAGTTGTTGGGCATGATATGCAGTCGCCCTTCACCCCATTCTGTTCAAGAAGTGCAAGACCGAATACAAAAATTATTTCCGGCACCAATCGATGAATGGGTTATCGACGTTGCTTCCAATGCCATCAAGCAAGGAAAACGAAAATTGGTATTCCCTGTCGATAAAATTCATCCCCTTCTCAAGGTATGAAAATGTTCTCACAATGCGTATGTCTACACACCCTAAATATAAAGCTTGTATCTGACAATGTTTTTTTTTGCATAACAGGAGGCATTGCAGCATAAAATTGACCAAAATGTGACATACTATATATGTGTCATTCTGGAATACATTGCCAATGACATGCTTCAGCATGTAAGACAAATTCTGAAATGAAAAAACAAAATACTTTTGTAAAAAAGTATCCGATATTTTAATTTTATCTTCATGTGTAGGTTGTTCTGAAGTATGTCAAACTCAGTAGGCACGGAGAGTTTTCCACACAAGACATTAGAGCAGCAATATGCTACGATAAAGTGTTTTGTGACCTTTTTAAACTCGGTGATACATTTTCTGTCGCTGAAGAGCCAACTGAGCCAGTTGCAAGAAATTCCTTGACATATAGCGAGGTGATAATTTGTGTTCATTTTTTATATCATGCGTAGATGAGTCAGTAGTGAAAGTGATTATTTTCACAAACTTTTCTAAAATATCCTTTCGTGTAGGTCGTTGATGACTATATGCAGTGGGAGAAACAATACCTACGTGATCTTCAAATGTTGTTAAAAGTGTTTGGAGAACAGTTAGCTGGTAAATTAAAGCAGGAGAATGAAGTAAGCTGAACTGCTAAAAATAAAAAAAAATTTTTTTAGGAAAATTTCATATTTAAAATAAAAACAATTTACATTACCACAAACAAATTTATAGGACTTGGAGCTAGTTTTTCAGACGTTGGAGGATATTGCAGAGTTGA
This sequence comes from Lepidocyrtoides sp. E14, assembly GCA_027743805.1. Classification (NCBI taxonomy): domain Eukaryota; kingdom Metazoa; phylum Arthropoda; class Collembola; order Entomobryomorpha; family Entomobryidae; genus Lepidocyrtoides; species Lepidocyrtoides sp. E14. The sequence continues at coordinate 5,566 of JAHZMZ010000858.1, forward strand.
CCGTTTCCCTTATTAGTCAAGTCGAAGACGTCACAGAAATGACGGATTCCAACCAAACACCGCTTGTTGGTGTCTGTTTTCTAGAATTAGCCGAGGTAAAAAGCTTACTTTTGGTTATATGTAATGCAGACGAATTGTATTTACGGACCCATATATTTAAGATTGATGTTTTTAACTTTTTTCTCATGTCAACTTAGGACTCGGAATTTGACGTTTACGACAGATATGTTGAATGTTTCAATGACAAGTGCAGAAAGGACCTAGAAAAACTGCTCTGTAGACCTGACATTGAAGTCACAGTCTCTACAGCGGGTCACGGGTTCGTGGAAGCTGTTAAATTCTACTTTCCAAAACTTTTGTTGGAGCCTTTTTATCATGGCAGGCAGTATTTTGACTATATTTCGGTAAAACTTTGTGAAAATCTGTTTTGCACATCTTATGATATCATACAAATAGACTTTTGACACGGAAATGAGTAATTTTCTTTATTTCTCTTTCCTTCTAATTTAGTTACTGTCAAAGCTAACTAGTTGTTCAAAGGACAAAAATGACTTTGATCAAGCCTTAAGTGTGCTCACTCGTATAAGGAGTATTGAAAGTGTTAAAATACCAAGTAGAACTTTAGGCGATATTCCAATGAGAATATCAGTTAAAGGTAATAAGGAGGTTGCACTTCAAAAGTTTGTCGAAATGAAGTCACTGGTGGAGGGATTCGACGATAGCCTTGGACAGTCTTATTTTAATGAGTTTATCTGTGAAGACAACTTTCAAAAGTTGGGATCGGGAAGAAAACCCTCCGAACGACATGCCTATCTTTTTGATGCATTCATATGTTTGTGTAAACCAAATTATCGTCGTACTTCCGTTGTCACTGGGGGTACTCAATTTGATTATCGCCTCAAAGAATACTATTACCTCACCAAAGTTGAAGTTCGTGATAAGGACGATACCGATGGTATGAAATTATGAAATGCATCGAATTAAAAATCTGTGGGTTTTCTGCAGACGGTCATTAATGTAATTGTTTAATTATTTAGAATGGAAAAATCTATTCGAAATTATTCCACGACATCAACCATCCGTAATTTTAGCTGCCCGGTCTTACGAAGAAAAATCAAATTGGATGGGTGCGCTTGTAATGCTTACTACCAAGAGGTGATTAAAACTTTTAAAAAATACAGACAGCTCTGAGCTCATCTTTGCTAAATATTTTGTATTAATAATTTACTCTTTGGTATTTCAGCATGCTAGATCGTATTTTAGACCGAATTTTGTCTGATGAAGAAAAGAAACATCCATTGCGACTACCTCCAGTAGAAAAGTACAAGTTTGCCATAAAGGACTCGGATAATAATATAATCTTCGATAAAGACAACGGCAATCATTTTCTAATCAAAGTAATTTTTTGGAAGAAAAATATTTATTTGTTCACTCTTGTGAATCATATTACATATATACCAAATGAAACTATTTCCGTACTCATTATAATATACAGGGTGCTACCCTTATCAAACTCATTGAGCGGCTAACCCATCATCAATATTTTGATCCCAACTTTATCAACACATTTCTTACCACATATCGTAGCTTTTGTTCACCTCATGTAAGTAGCCAAACATTTTTAAATACAATATTTTGTACAAATAACCTTCCGTCTCTAAAACTCATTGTACTTCATTTGTACTTGCACAGGAGTTTCTAAGTCTCCTGCAGGATCGGTTTAATATTCCTGATCCTGAACTTGCACAAGATGACATGTCCATACACACTCGCGAAATGATGAAACGGTTCAGGAAGGAGTATTGTCGACATGTTAAGTTAAGAGTATTAAACGTTATGAAGCAATGGGTTCTCCACCATTTCTACGATTTCGAAAGAGATCCAACTCTCCAGCAAAGATTGGAAGAGTTTTTGGATAATGCGGACGAAACGAAACGAAGCATTTTTGAGTCCGTAAAGAAGTGTCTTAGGAAAGCGGTCAGTTTGCATATCAAAAATGATATTCAATGCTTGCTGTACTATGAAAACTGGCAGAATTGGTAAAGGATTTGGTGTTATTTGGCCGTTACAGGTGGAAAATAGCAACAACGAACAAGAACGAATGTACCCAGCGGTAAAGTCACCTCCTCCAATCGAGCACCATATACGTTGCCCGATGAGTGAATGGAATATATTAACTGTAAGTGGACGTACTAGTCCATTTGAAATCAAATGATATGTATGCAAGCCATGTGCATTTCGACTTCGACATGTTAGCATTATTTTACAAATTTGCAGCTAGCATTTTCGTTATTTTGCTCTAACGTTGCCCCAGCGTTTTGTAAAGGATCATCATATTCCTAATAACGGTGTCATTTAAACTCACAGGAATGTACCTGACAAACATTTTGCACATTGAGGAGGGAAACCTCGACTTCCTTCCCAACACAGATCTCATTAATTTCGGCAAGAGGAGAAAGGTAGCTGAGATTACAAGCGAAATCCGACAATTTCAGTATTCCCATTACTGTTTCTCAGTGGAGCCAAAAATTCGTGAATTCATTGAAAAAATTCAGCCATTTAGTCCAGATATGAGTGAAAATGAGATTTCTGACTACTTATTTAACAAATCTCTGGACATTGAACCCCGTGGGTCAAAACAGGCACCGAAATTTGTAAGTTTTTACCTAGCATTTTTTCTGCGTAAATATGATATCAAAGTTTCAAATACGAAACCCGTTTGCTTATGCATTCTTGATCATTTCAATTTTTATAATAGCCTCGAAAATGGCCAGAGTTGAACTTAAAGTCACCTGGAATCAAGCCTCGCCATTTACCTGGGAGATCACACCCCGCACCATTGTTGCCATTTTCTTCTTCTACCTCTCAATATTCACTTCATTCGTCGTCCTCACGGATGACACTGGATTCTGAGCTGGATTGTGTGATGGGAAACCATACTCCAACGAAAACATTGACGCCTTCTTCAAATCCATCCACCACATCGCCTCAAGATACATTTCCATCATGGGAAAACTCTGTGTTCGCCCCTGTATTGATAGGGCACCCAGGTTTGTGTGCACCTATGCATATTGAATCCATGTATCTTACCGGACGAGTTTTTCAATTATGTGATTTTCTTTTATAGCAAATGCATCACCAATTTCAACAATGTCTCAAGACTCCATCAGCCTACATTCCTTCACACAGGCCAACCCTACCCCACCACCTCTTCCACCGAGAAGAACACGGGATGGTTCTTTAAGTGACTCAATATCGCCGAGAGTAAGAGACAAATTATTTTGATCCTCCCTGTCCACTAAAAACTGTGCGATAGTACATAATTTCAACTCTTCAATAATTAGATCAATGATGAGCCACCACCGCCACTTCCGCCGAGGAAGGTATCACCTCGAACGCCAAATCCACCTCTTCCTCGTCGAAACTCTTCATCTTCCACGTCAGAGTTTGGTCAAAGTTTGAGTCCTTCTGTTAATGTACCTCCTCCAATTTGTGAAAGACTGACTAATGGGCCATCAACCATTCCTCTTCAATCTCCAAACGGTAATATTCATCACACTTATAATATACCAAAAAGCATTTTGGTTAAAGGTAAAACCATAATTAGTACCTCGTTTTCATTTAATCAAATTGCAGCAGGTGGCCACACTAGTTGCGCTACGGATCATCATCACTCCGAGTTCGTGTTTCCAATGAGGGTGGGGCCAAGACCACCTGTACCAATGAGTCCACCAAAGCTACCTCCTAAATCAACGAAGCCAGTCAGTCTAAACTGAAACACACCAGTCAAAATAATCCAATAGCTGATAGTAATTTTAAAAAGAAAAGATGTACCAGCAACTTATGTTGTTTCATCAAAATTATCAACACTCATCATATCAGTGTCACGAAAATATTCACATGTATGATAACTGTTTATCGAGTGATAGTGGTCTGGTGTAAAGAAAGATGGTGAGAGAGATCTTAGAAAAGAATGCTTTTTTAGTCTACTTACATACAAAAATATACCAAGATACGTATTTACACAAATAAGTACACATATTATAAGCAGGATATATATATATAGATGCGAACAGCACAAAAATGACACCGCTATTACCTTGAATTTGTGCAAACGATAGCAAATGTACAAGGATTATCTTCAATCAGTCGTGCGTGATTATAGAAAATTAGCGGATTCCAGGAAACACCGCTAATTGATCCTCATTGTGAAATCTTCATCTCACGTCAATTATTTTTCACTTTTAATTTGAAATTGAGGAAGTACATGTTCATTTTTTACAGAGGGGGCAATTTCAAGCTAAAAAGCTTTCCTTTATAAATTGAACTTTGTCTCATGTGTGTAGTGCGTTCGATATTTAAATTTCTCTGTACTTTTAAGCAACGTAGACTACGTTACATAGTGGGTTTCCATCATATTTGTTGTAGGCGGACTACTTGCTTTCCTCGATTTCTTTTAAAAAAAGTGAACTTAAATACGTCAACAGTCAACAGACATATACCCATATAGCATCAAACTTTCTAAACATACAAAATAGATAAGCCTCATTTAAAAATATGTATTTTCCAGAAAAAATACATAGCAAAACACACAATTTAATTTATACTACGAAAGCACGCCTAGTTTCATCTGTGTTTCAACGATTATATGTTGGTGATATAGTTAATAGTTTATCATTTTTATATATTTAAAAAAAAGTTAAAGTTTTATGTATTTAAAAAGTTCATAATAGGTATGATGATTTCTTCATGAATTCTTGATTTTATGCTTAAAAGAAAACCGGTATACATTCGTCGTAGTGTTATTATCAACTAGATCAAATAATCATATAAAAGCTACAGTTGTAATTAAGTATTTGAGCGAAATGTTCAGGTTGATAATATATTATGTATGTTCTGTTCATTAATGCTTTGAAAATTTCCCGATATCGAATCCTTCGGTGAAAGTTCCATTTATTTTGTCAGTGTCAATTAATGTCTTTTAATAAGTTGTTTACACTGACGACACATTTTTGTTTTTAATTTTTAAAGTATAATACCATATTTATCGAGGTGATTTGATACAAAGAAGAATACTATAGTATGTAACTCTTTCGGCCTTAGATTATTATTTTGTGAAAAGAAATTTAGCGAAAGAATAAAAGTTTTACGTAAATTTTCTATATAAAAATCAAACTGCTTTTCTCTTCATTCATTCCCTTGCCCCTTTCTTCATGCTTTTTTATGTATTTTCAGAGAAAGACGGAGGAGGAGGAATAAATGTCTGAACCATTTCAGTGGTCGGCCACATAATAGCTATATGTATCTTAAATGACAAAGTTTATTTCAGTTTTTCATCAATATAATAATAATTATTGTAAGTTTACATAGTCATAAATTATCAGGATATTACATATGATTAATTACAATAAATATTGTTATTGATGGTTACTTTTTTGCAGTAACCGTCGTACTTTCTCTCGCTTGTAAGTATATTTTGATTTTAATCAAATACATGACAGTACTCTGTATTGCAGAACCTTATTATTACACATACAAGATTTATATCCACCGATACTTCTCTTTTTTGAGTAACCTAATTTTTTTCTCATATACAAGTTAGTACTATGCAAATTAAGTGTTAGTTAGTATGCATAATCTACCTATATATAGGTAAAAGAACCAATACCAATAAATAGCAGACAACAGCAAGCAAACGCTGACAATTAGAAAAGTGAAAGTGAACTTTCATCACTTTCTCTTCACTATGTTTATTACGGTAAGTGTATTTATATGATGAATATACCTATTCATTATAATCGTAGTTCGTACAATTCGAACTTTTATTGTTGTTGTATTGTACCCTTTATTATGTAACAAGAAGGTATCAGAAATGACGTCCAATTTTTCTTTATTTTTTTGCCTGCTGGGCAATTACTGCAAATATAAAGTGTTCACAATGATCCATCATCAGTACTATTACTCAGTAATAGTGTCACTTATACAAGTTACTTGAAGAAATAAGTCTGAACCCACAAGCATTTATTTACATGACTTGATGCATTATGGAAATGATACATCATCAGTACTATTACTCAGTAATAGTGTCACTTATACAAGTTACTTGAAGAAATAAGTCTGAACCCACAAGCATTTATTTACATGACTTGATGCATTATGGCCAGATTATGACTATGTTTTTTTATAGTTGGCTAGTTGGCATTCAAATTTTGTAAACTTGTTTTTAGACTAGACACATTTACGTTACATGAACAAATATCATAATTAATCATCAATGTACAGTATACCTAACGCCTACATAACGTCCATAGTATTAGTATATCTCAGAAACACTATCATCTGGTTGCTAAATTAGTTTCATTTAAAAGTGGATTAAGTGATTAGGTTAATTCTTTGAAGTACATACATACATACATATATACTATGGACTAGTCAACGTTCGTTTCAATAGTATGCGTTTAAAAAGTAGATTCCCATCACTGATGTTTTGGCAGCACTCATGGGTAAGTATAATTTTTGCATGACAAACTTCTTTTTTATTTAATCTAAAAGTGTTAAGATGATAAATACTAGATAGATACCATTTCTTATTTCATATATACCATTAGCAATAACGATATTAGAGCCGAAGGAAAACTGGATTGTTGTAAACCGTATTTTATCATTTCATTTAGATTTTTTTTGCATTGTCAGTCCACATTGCACGGTTTACTTGCTTCTTTTACATGACTGTACTAATAGTGTGTCAGTTGAATGAAGCTTAAATAAATTGCATGATATATTTTTCTAATTATTAAATATTACATACTTGCTAAGATGATAACACTAGTGTAACTTACACTGTGTAAGTATATGCTCGAAATATATTTAGATTAGATGATAAATTGAACAATAAATAAGACTAGAATGTAGCGGCGGCAGAGAATTATTAGATTTGAAGAGATAGATGAAGAGGCACTAAAACCACAAAATGGGCAACAATTTAAGTGTGCTAATTCATTGTTATATAACGTTATGATAATTATTTATAACAACAATTTAATAAATAGTAGCGTAGCGTAATAAAATTCTTTCTCCTCTGCACCTTCCCTCTTGACAAAAGTCACAGTCAGTCAAAAATAAATACACAATTATTTTTTTGATTATTGTGTATATCTAATTAGTTATATATAGTCTCATTACAACTTTGATTTGAAACGTTTGAATTTCTTAACTAGAAAATACTTAAACCTGAATAAAAATAATATTGCTAAAAATTCATCAATAATAATTAGTTTTATATAGTCTCATTACAACTTTGATTTGAAACGTTTGAATTTCTTAACTAGAAAATACTTAAACCTGAATAAAAATAATATTGCTAAAAATTCATCAATAAGTTATATACCAGGGGCCTTTCTTACCAACTGTCTTCATTTCTCATTATCATTCTTCGTTAAGTTTCCCATGTATTTTTTCCATTTAAAGTTTTGTAAATTGCTTGGTAACATTTTTAAATGGAGAAATACATGGGGAAATTTTAGGAGGAATGATAATGAGAAATGAAGACAGTTGGTAATAAGGGTCCAACGGCAGCATTTTAACGAAAACTTGATTATGTTTAGGAATCTGCCGTGTATTGACTTATGTGTAGATAATCGATGACTAGATCGAAATTATTCAATTAAAGCTTCTCGAAACCTTTTGCAACGCATCATGACTAGATAATATACGTCGAATTACTCATTTAATTCAGTTATTTTCCGGTGCAAAAAACGGTTGGAGTAAATAAATTTATAGTGGGGGCACGTCGTTATCGTCCCCAGTACCAAATTTTCTCAGTGAAAATGACAGTTCGAATTGAACATGAAGTTTCAAGCTTAATCTGAAAGAACCGAACATACAGTAGTATATTGTTGATTAAAAGAAATGGAAGAATTCTTATATTTCGTTTGGAGATCTGGCATGAGTGATGGGGCAATTATATACTACTACACTGTAGTATACACTACGACACGAAAGTTCAATTCAGTAAATTTTAAACATTTTAAAAAATTGTTTATGAAATGGAAAGTTTGCTTTTAGTCTAAGTATGCATGTATGTATCCTAATTTGAGAAAACTTTGAAAGGGAACAAAGGTGTAAGAAACTTTAGAAATTCCAATGATTTCATCAATCAGTATACAGCACTTTGGCATGGTCTTTAGTTCATTCTATTGATTGCCAAGACCATTTTTCCGTTATGTTGAGATATTTAAGATAAAGGTGACCACGTTATTTTTTTGGCCAACTGTCAATAATTTGTTAGTGTTAAATTTCTAAAGTACTGCCGAATGAATCTTCTGGCACAAAATAAATTATTACAACTGGAATTACAACTACGTACATACTGTTTTAAACCATTTGACTGTTTAACTATTTAATATAAGAAATTCTTCGTCAGTCCGAGTTTTATCAACATCAACATTCAACTTTATATTCAATCGATTCTCTTTATGTCCTAGAACGAACGTCTTATTGACTTCTCTTATGAAAATTTGTGTATACTAATCGCATTATTGCATATTGCGTATGGTTTTGGCTTGTGCGACAGTGCACAATTAAGCTTATTAAGTGGGTAACATTATAATAATTATTATTATTCTTGAAAACCACATACAAAATCATGTCAAAAACGCGTAAGTAAACGTACTCTTTTTAGTTTTTACTAAAGTGTCCATACAAAATCTGCACCAAAAATTATAAACAAAAGTTTTAAAATGTCATTTAATTTGGGCTCATACTCAACACAAAAAGGTTGAACTCCTTGATTTCATAACCTGTGCAAAAATTGATCCACGAACATTTTATTATTATTATGTTTGCGAAATGATAAACTATACAGTCATTTCTAAAACTGATTGCAGCGCGGCAACAAGAACCATTTCTTTGGGGGGAAAATCTGTGTGCATTGGTCATACAGGGTTTTATTGTTAGCGCTGCGGTTATTTGTGTTAGTTAATAACTCAAGAAATATTTCAAATATTTAGGAGGATTTTCATTTCATGTTGTTGAATGATGATGAAAAGAGAAAAAACGCATGTCATGGACGTTTCTCGTTCATTTTTCCTGTATATTTTTCTTTTGTTCTGCAAAACATGATTTTCTGTTTTCAAAAATAGTTTACGGAGTACAGCATTAAATTCGTATGTTTTGTTATTACCAGAGTTTCTTTTAAACCACTACTACACCGTTTTTGCAAAGAGTTTCACTCACTCAGATTTTGATTACGGATACGTTGCGTATTTACGTATTGTTAACAGAGTATCGATAGAATAAGTATTACATGTCGTGTATGTATTATGTATAGTTAATTCAATCATTATTGTAGTATTCGTTCCCAAAAAATACCTAGAAATTACAGAGTTCCTATTTACTAGTCTCTTCTCACTACTCCATCCGGACTTATATAGCGACGGATTCTAAAATGGAAAAAAGCAAATTGGCAAGTATTTTAGTTTGTTGCACCTTTAAAGAACGTAGGTGAAGTGAAGTGATTAAATTATTATTTTTAGTACTATTTAAAAATTACCTAGATGGAATTTCCTGTTGTTGCGGCTCTCCTGGTGGAGGTCTTGGTATGATTGGGGGTGCTTCACTGTCAGAACTCGAGTCTTCTTCGGCACCAGGCCTGTCCCCGAGTAAATGACTTGGAACGCCTCTTTCCTCTCTAAAATATAATCGCAAATGAGCAATAACAATTTATTAATTCTATCAACTTGCCCCATAATAGCAGATGAAAGCGTTATTGAATTTTCAAGTCCTTACGAATCAGCATGGCCACTAGATGGTCTCATGAGTGAAGTACAGGTTTGTACGGAATCTCCAATCTCAAAATTACCAGCATTGTGTCGCCTTCTACGCTGAAATCGAAGTCCAAGCTGTGACAAGTCTGTAACGTACTTTTCAGCGCCTTGTCGTCTTCTCCTTAATCCTGGTGTACATCCTCCAAGAGCTAGGCCCGAGTTTGCCGGAGTCAGTGCCATATTTGGTGTGGCAGATTCGGGAGACAACGAATCAGGAATCATTGCTGCTGTTGTAACATGTTGAGAGGCACCAATTTTTGCCTCTAGGCTGCCGTCGCCTTGGGCTGTGATAGTCATGTTCCCACTTACTACATTCCCCTTCATTTGTTGTTGAAACAACTGACCTTCAACTAGGGGATGAGATCCGGAAGAGTCTGCATCCAGTGCATTCTTCTCTTGTGGGGCTGCTGTAGCATCATAATACACAGAGTTATCCTCCGGGTTGTTCCCCGTCAGCTGAAGTCTGTCCGATTCCCCGGTTTTATTTCTGCAAGGACACGACAGTAAAAATCAGGAAAAAATATTTTCATGCATGAACCTTACACACCCAAAATACTCAAAACAAACTAACTCATCAAAAGGAATAGAGGTGATCTGTGAGAAGCCAGTGTCAATAGTATGGACGTGTTAGTATCATGCTCTTCCATGTATAAATGCACAAGTGTAGTAGCAGTGAGACAAACTTAAAGCCTGGTGAACTTAAATATATTAGTAACTTAAATAGATGACCTAAACCAGTCAGAGAACACGAGAATATGGACTTCTCAAACAAAAGAAGAAATTAGGAACAACTGTAAGATGACAATAACACAACACAACACACAAAGAAGGAGATCAATAAAGAGAAAGATGACTGCAACTTTCTCTTGAGGAAACACCACACACGTACATGGCATTTTCGGGAAGTTGAGCCCTAGCAGAATGATAGTCTTCAGCAACTGACGGTCCTTTAGATGAGAGTGGCCACTCTGTATTGTTTGACGCTATAATATCCGGTGTCTCTAACTTTTCACCCCCACTAGCCTCTTGCTGATCCTGGCCAATGTCTTTTCTCATTGCCAATCTGTTATCAATTCTAAGAGCCTTTTCTCCAATTGAGCTGTCTGATTTATTTTTTAGAATACTTTTCAAAGCTTTTGGTGGCTGTTGAGGTTGCAGCGACCTTCCATCAGTTTGAATATCGGGTAAATTTTGATGGCCTTCATCCTAAATAGTTGGAAAAATAAATTCATAACTGTAGTTCCACAAATGCTTCAAGCTTTCCAGAAAATTGTTATGAAATCTGTCTGACAATATTTTTTTTACCTCGTTGGCAATACTCGATTCAGCTTGCTGTAAATTTGACCTATTGGTGAGCAGCGAAGAAGGAACTTCCGTCCCTGGAGGCACGTTGCTTAAAACATCAGGTTTATGCTCTGAACCAGACGCGGCGGCAGCGGACATTGGTGTACTAACCACTCGAATCTCTAGTCGACCAGCGACCATTTCTGGGTTTTGTTCAGGTTCAGATTCAGTTGAGGCGATTCTATTTAAATCCTGCAAATCAGATTCAAAATTCATTTTAAAAAATTTTTCAGCACCGTTACTCAATTGATGCATAAGTGTGTATGTACGAATATCTGTTAGTAATATCAAGTATCTTACAGGCATGCTTCTGTACATGTTCCGGTTCGGATCGTCAGCACCAGCAGTCAACTTGTTGTCTTTGTTATCACAAGTCCTTGATTTGGCAGCTACATTCCTACTCACATCCACATCGTACGTAAATTCATCAAATGAAGCTTTTTGGATTACCGGAGGCTCCAAACCAGGCCTATATTGTATACCACATCCAACCAAACCACATAGCCCCTTTTTTATTCACGACACGGTGACTAGAAAACACCTTACACCTCAAACAGGGTAGGTCAATCAAGGGGCGAGGGAAAGGTATCTTTCTCTTCCGGATCATGACAAGAAGGTTGTCATCCAAACATCATCCATCGTACTACTTACAATTAGCTTTTCTATCCACTACAGTCATAATTACTACAAAGCTAAGAGAAAACTGCCGATAAGTCTGATTAACAAGTAAAAAGAAAATTCTTTCTCAAGTAGCCCCAATCTTGGAAAATTTAGCGTCTAGCACTATATAGCATTTAGCTCTTATTAAAATAACTATATTTAATAAAGATTCTCCTACTTTTTCTAATGGACCTTTGACTCATAAATCATGCGATCGATTGCAGACATAACGCCATGTCTAATACTGATCTAGTCAAAAAATGTTTATGAAATGGTACTCAATATCTAGCCACAAAATTGTATTTACATTGTACAATGAATAATGTTGAATCTACTACATAATTTTATAACTACGCATGTCATTATCAGGTATAGTTGAAGAAATACAGCAGGCAAGGTTTGGTTTGAAACAAGAGCGAGAAAACACATTCCGACTAACAAAGAGATTTGGCTTACCGAATATGATCAGATATCGTGGGGTTGCTCAGTACTTTTGGCAAATTCTGCTCAAGTACCGATTGCCCCGGAGCACTTTCTAAATTCAGGTAATTCAACGACGACATTTTATTGGCAAGCTCGGCCAATTTTGTTTTATACGAGTCACCTCCAGACGCATCTCCTGCACCAACATCCATTGAGACTGTAATTCTCGGCTCACCACCGATAGACCTGTCATCCTTGCAACTGATTGCGGGATCATTCTAACACAAGGAAAACATATAATATCCACCGTTAATAAAGCCCCATAAAAAGCATTCATCACTCAGGTTTGGAACACGGAACTAGGTAATTTTTTTTCATTTGTTTTAAAAAACTCAATGTAGCATTTTATGGCTTACAAACACAGTTTTTGCGTTCATTAATGTTATAAATTATAGTAAACATGATTGTAGTTGTTGAAAGCGAAAGCGACATTAGCAAATGATAATGAAACATGAATTTTAAAATATAAGCTCTATAAAGTAATTTAACTGAGAGTAATAGTGAAATAATAATAATGAATAAAATAAAATGTAAAAAGAAGCGTGCTGTTTTTACCGAAATATGGCATCGTTTTGTAATTTTTCTATTTCTCACTTTCTGCGGATCAGAGGAGGAGGTGCCAGGAACTTCCAAAAGGTTTACATTACTACTACCTCGACCATAATCTTTTTCACGGCCACTTTCTGCGTCCCTTGAACCCTTTTCTTGATGACCCGTCTCTTCTTCATTTATTGCCTATATAATGGTAGGTTTTAGAAAAACAAGTGTAGTGTGAGTATAAAACACATACATGCATGCTGGTGATTTTTGCTTATCAGTGCAGTGCGTATTTTGTTAAACATTTTTTTTTTTTGATGGCATTATTTCATAGTGCATTTTTATTATTACATCTTCTCATGCGACTTTGCGGTTAAAATGCTGCGGCTGCTTGTGTGAATTGTGAATAGCGAAAAAAATGCTCACGACACATTGGCATTTTCTAACTTTGACTTTCATTGTTTTCTCTTATCGCGTTTTACCCCGATTCTAAATCTAAATACATGTTGCCGTTCCTGCATGCGTCACCAAATCAATTGCACTACGAGACGATATCTTTTCTCTAGCGTCATGCAAAGTTACTGTCCCTGCAGTCTCTTTGTAGTAACCAGCATTTTTGTAATGCATCCACCTCTCTGCTGTCGATATTATGATCATTTTTATGATTCACAACATTTTTATGCATTCATGTAACTTCAAAATAGCCCAACAGTCTGCATGGCCAAGCCAGGGGTCATTGTCATTGATCTTTGCTGCAGTTTTTGTTTTGGAGTTTGCAGGCTTTGGAAGAAGGTATTGGTTGAACATAGGTATTCAAGGTCATTCTAATTTACAGTTAAGTATCGTTAACAGTTGTTGTTCCTAACTAATAAATAGCAGTAGGTATTTATCATGGCTCTGTCCGATCTACATAATTACAAACGTCAGTCTATTTGAATAAAATCCACTAAATTGTAAAACTTAACAAGACTATCGTACTCAAATGTGAATTGTCGAAGGTTATATACTCTATTAAATCCAGCTAGAATAATAATGAACCTACATACGTTTTTATGGAACCAAGCTAAATGTATGCTTGCCTTTTTGCTGACTAATTGAAAATACTACAAGAAAATAATAAGGTTTTACTGAACAACAACAGGAATATCAAGTGAACCAATAATAATAAAAAATCATTCATTTCTTTTTTATTTGATCCCACACGACGACAAAAAAAGCAAAAAAATCATTACTTTTGGAAGTAGAATAGAAGTGCGCTATATATTCAAAACAATATAGAGCAGCATTTATCATATATATATATATATTAAGTTTATATTTTTTTATCATGTTTCCTTTTAACAACAATTAATTTTATAAATAAAACAGTTATTATTAAAAGTAAAGAGTAAATATAGTATTGAACTATATACTTCTACAGAGTTACATGAGTTATTTATAATATTGTAGCTATACATTTTTAAAAATGTGTTGTAGATAGCATTAAAAAGTAATTAACACCTATGTATGTATACTCTTCCTTCATTATATTTGTTACGTTTCAACAAAAAAAAAGAAGTTATTTCTCACTTATCAATAATTTGTCTGTCTGGTATTCATCTTTTTCTTTTGAATTCATACTTTCAAAAAACTTATTGAATAATATTCAATATTGCCTATATAAACTTAACTATTTATTGTATTTTTTTTGTCCTTAGTACATTAATTGACTTTTGCAAAGGCTGGAAGTGTAGACTAGAAAAACTGAACTGCAACTTTATGTAATTACCTAAAATTGAATTTAATGACCTAATACAATATTATTTTTTTTCCATTTTGACTCTTGTCTGTCATTTCAGTTTAGTTTTGAATAGATGCACTCGTGTCAGTTGAATTGAAGGTGTCTTTCTCTGCAAACATTTAGTGTACTTTAACTAGCGCGATCTATAGTAGCTGACGAGTCTGCACTACAAATCACAAAATATCACATATATAACCACAAAGTGAAATTAAAAACTACATTTTCAACGTATACTACGACCTATACTGTATAAGAAGATGGACTTGGTATATGTAAGCTGAGAAGCTATATTGTTATATAGTACTTTGTGCACACACACTTGATTGAACTATTGAACTGACAAACTACATGGTCTATAAAATGTACATTCAACAAACTTTAACATTTTACATGTATGTATGTGGGTGGTATAAGTCTAAATGGCAAAAGTTACCTATACCTACATTAGTTAGGTAGGTAGGTAGTTTATTTTTTGGCAATTTTCTCTCACTCTGTTTCCATTCACACTTCATCTTATATATGCTTCTAAACATGTTTTCTTTCTACCCAGCGTTCCTTGGTAAATGATACAGCCTATGCATTTTTTATTAGTTTGTATTGTTTGCAATTTAAATGCGTTTCAAAATGTTAATCAACTTTGAATGGCACTATATTTGTTTATACTAAAAAAAAGTTTCTTTAAAAAGTAGTTTCCCGTTTTATTGGCATTTTTCTTTCTACGAAAAAAATGGTAGCCTCTTGTGGCCATGTAAAATGAGACTGGATTGAACGTAAATATATAACCTCCGACATATTCACATTAAATTAAGCATTTAAACAACTATTGTAATAAATACTCCAGCATATTTTGCGGTCTGCTTTTTAACTAAACAGAGGTTGGATGTACAAAGTTAATGTACTCAGCAGCATTACATTTTTAAAGGAGCAAAAATTATGATAGAGCTAAATTTACGAATAAAATATTATAAACATATATAGTATTGTATATATGTATGAATTACAGATTTTTTGAGACACCTAGCAAACTACAGCATTTAACTATGTGAGTTTTCACTGACCATTATTTGGTACGTGGGCTCCTACTTACAAAACATATATCATTGTATAAAATCACAAAGCAATTAAATATTAATAGTAAAAGAAACAAACCAGAAATTACGTTAAAAAAAGATATTTGTAAAATGTATTTCCCATCAAAATGTGTTGATGGTTGGCGTAGTCAGAAGTACAAACAGATTTCAAGTAATTTGCGTGTGTAATTTACAATGATGGGAATTAATTATTGAGGATAGATAGAATAGATGGTCGGTGAAAATTCGATGATGTAGCATCAGCATGAGCAACGGCAGTCACAAAAGAGTAGCAGCAGCGCAGCGTCAGCAAATCAGCGTTCACAACAATCAGATAGTTCAAAAAATAGAGACATTTTTTGTTTTGAATTTAGAGAAATTTTTGTGTTGTGGTAGTAGCACGCACGCACGCCATGAGGGAGAGAGAAAGCATTTAACAATACAGAAAAGTTCACAAGAAAAAAAGAGATTTTCAAATTCTTCAACTTTTGCTATTATCATCATAATCATCATAAATAGAGAAGAGAATAATGTCATCATCATCTTGTTAAATACAAATCACATTGTAAGGTTTTTTTTATGCAGCTTATGTCAAGCGATAACAACAATAAATTTCATTCGATAAATTATAAGAGTAAATTATAAAGTTTAAAATAAATATTCAAACAGAAAATGTGTAAAATCATCAAAATAAAAGTTAATTATGTATATTTTAAGGACCAAAAGTATATACATAACGGCTACATCATTTTTGTCCTTACGTACAACAACCTTTCTCCAAAAAAAACATTCGCGCTGTACACCATTTAACTAAGCTTACAAATAATTTTAAATGACATGATAATGATTGATAATAGAAATCAAACTACAAGTTAAAAGATACAATAATAATAGTAGAGTACATGCGATCATATCTGAAATTATGATATACTGATAAACGTAGAAAGTAAGAACAAAGAACTAAATAACAACAAGAAGAATAATTCCTATTTTATAGCCTTGAAAAGCAACTCTAAAATGAGAATAAAAATTATTATTATTATTATGATACACAACCTTAATTTAAATGCAGCAGTAAATAAAAAAAACTCAAGACAAGGGGTAAAATAACCCTTTTTATACTTAAAATTATAAATGTAGACATACAGGCATTCTAAAAGAGGCACCTTTTATATGAGATTACGTATTAGGAAGAAAGTGAATAAAACATAGTAGGGTATAGAATAGCAATAGTATCAACATCGGCGATTAAAATTATAACTAATAGAAATAATAATTAAAGTTAAATGAAGTCAAAGGAAGAATATAATGTAACCTAAATATATGTAGAAGTAAAAGGCAGCAGCACCGCATTGCACTAATAGTAAGTAGTATGTAAATGGTTCATATATCATAGTATTGTTGCGTGTAATGTATTATGCGTTGATAAGTCTGTAGAGAAATACCTGACTCATGGAGATGATCTTATGTTCAGGACTTTGCAAGGGCTCTGCCCCCTTCCATTCATTATCCGTTTCTTCCGAGTCGTCAAACTGTGATTTCCATTGAGAGGCAAGAGTAAGACCACCCCCACCTCTGGTGATCTGCTGAAGAGCAGAAACATTACCGTCATCAATCTCGGCAAACTGGGTGATGGAATAGTCTCCACTTTTTCCATGATGATGAGCATGAGGATGGGAGAATGGGCGGGCGCTACGACCGGAACGACTACGACTGAGACCGTGACCGCCATGACCGTGAGACCGGCGGCCAAGTTGCGGAGCAGTGGGATTTCCTCCAGTGATTGAAACAACGGGCGTGCCAGCACCCTCTTTGTTTGGAGTTGCAGCCCCACTGTCGACCTCTTTGGGCTCGGGATCAACTGAGGATTGGATAGAAACACCGTCACGTCCTGTTGCCCAGGATGTACATAAATCGTATTCAATTGGTAAGTCAGCGTTTAAAAATTAGCGTTAGGAATTATGCAAAAGAAGTTGCTTCATACCTTTTCCACAATCATAAGCACACGAGTCGTGAGTCTCTGTGACTTCTTTAACTCGGGGGCTAACTAAATCTGGATTTGGGGCGTCATCAGCCTCGGTGTCGTCTTGTTGTGAAGTGAGCTTCAATCGCACCAGATTCTTATTAGGACCGCGATAGCCTTGTGATGGCTTTGGCGCTACCACAGGCTTCGCGTCTGGTGTTCTTCGACCACTCAAATTAACCTAAACGTATGGACAAATTGTCATGTTTTACTCATTTCAATTCACCCACTCATTTACCTCTCATCCATTCAATTTACACTTCTCTGGTAGGAATCCAAATTACCTGCATCACATTATCGGCATCAACTTCAATTCCACTCTCAAGTCTGTCCTCCTTGCCACTGGGATCCTTTTTAGCCTCTTCATGATCAATTTTATTTGCAGCGAGTTGTTCCTCCTTCTTTTTCCTTTTGGGAGACTCACCCGTATTATTATTATGACACAATTTTTCCTTGTTTGCCGTAGTTGATTCGTTCTGATTGTTTACTGTGCTGGGTACTGGAAGAGTTCCAGACTGAACACCGCTTCCACCGACACTATCAAGCATGTATTGTTCACGTCGTCTTCGCCGTCTTGCGTCGAAATCCCCTCGTCCACCCTGCAAATAAAGTGTGTTTGTTTCATGGTTAATGTTGATAAGCAATGTGGAAACAAGTCCTGGAATTTTAAAATACTCATGATATACACCTCAACGTGTTTATTATCATTCGGTTCAATGTTCTCTTGATTGTTATCCAAACTGGCCATAATATTTTCATCAGCATTTTCGGTCGTAAGAAGTCGTCTGTAAGAAACGAAATGACAAACTTTACACTCGATTGTTCAGAAATATCTCAGGATTCAGAAGCTATTAGTTGCTACCAATGCAGTATTTATTTTCTTAAATTCATTTAATATTCAAAGTACCCCGAAGGTTTGATAACACTGGCAAGTGGAGGATTGCTTGTGAGATGTGGTGAAGTAGCACTACTTTCGGAAGCAATTTTCTCCCAGTCATAGGGATCTGTTTCTTTTACACCCCGACGTTTCATGCAACGCTCAAATACGCCTGCCAGCATCTACAAAAAAATTATGTGAATTTTAGGGATTAAAAATGGTACATAGCATCGTCATCACATTGCATAAGTAAGACTGACTAACAAGTAAATTTTTATGAAGCTGTTTTGATCTCATAAAGTGATTTTATAGACTTTTGTAACGATGTCAGTTTGAATTATGAATGAAATGTGATTGTATTTGGTAGTGGTAGCATGAAAGTAGCTTTTATCACCATCGTCCATCATAAATTTTCATCTTGGTGTATTAGACCGTGTATAGCTATAAAAACTGCCTATGTATATGTGTAGTAGTGTGCATAAATATACTTACTAGCATAATCCGGCTTGTCACTGTACTCAAGGCTCTGGATGTGATCCAAAAACTGTTTGAAGTCTGACGGAAGGTGCTTTAATAACAGTCGATGGTCATACTTTTCTTTTATGAGACCAACCTGTAAGCAAAATCATCACAAGATTATCATCACCGTATAATTTTTTTGCGTTTACAGTTTTGCATGCATCAGACATGCTTCCACTCTGATAAAAATTCAAGTATTTTACTTTTACGGTTCATAACTCATAACTTTCCTTCATTGAAACATCATTACCAAGCATTTACTACAGTACCGATGTGTCTCCTTGCGTTTTCATAGCCTATAACTAATCTTTTTTATGCATACATGTGGTAGGCCCTGACACGGCGTATTTTTTTAGATGATCAAGATAAAAATGATTGTGATGTGAAGGTTTTTTTCTTCTAAATTTCAACTGACAGGTGAACATAGGGAGTGGATGGAATGACCTAGATCAATCTTTTACTTGGTAATCATGATATTATGAAAACTTCCCTCGTCAATCTCACATAGGTAACTAGGAAGGAATTTTTTCACCTGATGACCTAGCGTGAGATTTATCTTCGAAGGAGCAACTATTTAAAGGATTGAAACTGATAGACACAACGTTTGAACACCTGAATATAGACATGTCAAAAGTTTGTCATGAAATATATACATTTTACAGACCTTCCAATCATTTAAAGGAAGACCTACAAAAATGAGAAAATACCAGTCTGCATTTTTAATGAGGATTAACGAAAATCATTATGACACCTTTCTGTATGTATACCTTTTCATACAGATGTATGAGTGTATATAGTTCATGACATGGTATATTGACTCATCATAAAAATCATCATTATCTTTACCATCAATGTCTCCATTCTAGTCATTATTCAACATCCACATCCACGCAAGTAAATGTTACATAAATAAAATCGACTTTGATGGACCCATAAAATATGCTATTTTCTTTTCAGGATAAACCCCACTTTGTTAGTTAGTTTTTTTTATTCTTTAGAGGTCCATCTTTCTTTCAAGCATTCTAAAAGTGCCAGGAAACGGAAAGCCTCAATGACTTTTATGACACACAACCTGGTTTTCAAATCTGGCATGGATTTTCTTCCTACCGTTCATCCGTGCAACATTTAAAAGCCCACTTGAGAGGCTTCTCAAGAGATTTATTTCTACTGCCACTACTATTAAGACTACTGCTGCATCGCTTTTCCTTTTCTCCTGACAGTTTCGCTTGCGGATATACGTGGTAATTGTGGCAGGCGGCTGAGAAGAATACAGACAGACCTGAAGCAATGATGATGACGAGAAGGAGAGAGTAATGTGCTGCAGCGTAGTAAAACTGCAGGCACTAACGGAGATATGAGAGGGAGGGATTCCAAGATAAATGTTTGTTTGATGACGGTGAGTAAAGGCTAATAAGAGCTTTCTTCCTGTCAGAATTCCCCAAGCTCCAATTTCCCTTTTTCAGGTAGGTGAAGGTAGCATGTAGACATTAATTTTGTTTACAAGCTTGTCTTCATCTTAGGTTTCTACATTGTAAATAATATGTAGAACATATAAACATCGGTGGCGGTTCTGGGAGGTGAAAAAACGAGAGAGAGAGAAAAAAAATGCAAAAAGATATAGTCTGTCATTCGTTCACAGAGAAAAAGAGTGTGAAATGACGGATGAAAATAGGACGAGAAAACAACGTTGACCTCTATATCCGGTGGTGAATGAATACAAAACCCAAACGGTTGAGCTTACTTTGAAGTTTTATGACTTACTTTCGCAAAGAGGATGATGTCGAATGTTATATTACATTGCTGCTGGCATGTGCACAATGTCAGAAAGAGGAGGAGTAGTAAATGCATAATAGTATTAATATTGTATGGTATGACGATTCATAAGCCTAAGTAGTATAAAAAAGCTGATTATGTTATGTAACTGGATCTCATCATTCGACACCCTCGCTAATCTCGCGTAATATTTACAAATAAAATGACAGCCTTCACATAAAATTTCGTTCATGGGAAAATTTGCTGTATGTAATGTGTGACCTTTCCTGGTGTTTTTTATGACTCTTTGAAACCAAAATAGAACTTTTTGGCTGGTAAACACTACAGCGGATTGTAGTTGCGCATATAAAGTACACGATGTTATTGTACCGTATTTACATTTGGAAAATATATTTACAAAATGAATTTTATCATCAATTTATTTCTTTACCTGTTCCTTGTCTTTAATTTTCCGCCATGGGAGCTGCCCATTGACGAATTCGACTAGCATGTAGAACAGTGACCAGAGATCGTCATGTCTGCCCATTTCCTGTTTTTAGAAAGAAAAGGTGTGAACATTACTTTTTTGTATGTTGACAGACATGCATGTATGAGTACCATGAAAAATACACAGTTTCTGTCTGGTTATTGTCAATTAAAGTGGAACAATGCTTTATGTTTCGTTGTTGGCTTACTTTATTTTTATGTGCGTTAATGGAGGCATAGCGGACGGTACCACGGAAGCCAGCAGCAGCTGTGAAAGAGATAAAAACATATTTTTGTTGTAGGCAGCGTTTATTATAAAATTATGAGCCAATTCAAATGGTCTAATTTTTTTAATGGTATAATATTTCATTTACCTCGAGGTGCTCTCACTTCCCCCGTAGCCGTAGTGTATTGCCGAGCAAGGCCAAAGTCCAACATGTACACTTTGCGACAAGTGTGTGGAAGGCGACCCATGGAAAAGTTTGACTGGAAAAGAAAGAAGGAAAAAAAGTGAATACAAAATTATCGTTACCATCAACGTCATTACTTTTCATTATCATCCTTTTCATTCAATTTTCTTTCGTGTTTACTTTCGTTAGTGTTTTTGCACTTAGCAGGAGGTGGCATTGCATATGAAGGAAATGGCAAACTACAAACAAAATTTTCATTATAAAGCAAGAAACAGTAGCAAAATCATAGTAGAAAGCAAGGGCGGGGTGGAGATTCATAGTAATATGTGTATTCACTGTTCACGTTAGATAGAGAGGTGGTGGCCTATTTTCTAACAAAATCTCTAGTTTTCTGTTGGATTTACCAAAGCACATAAATGCAAGTAAAAGTAAACAGTTCAAGGTGAAAATTGTGAGCACAATATGGAGAAACAAGAGTAACAACTTTTTTTCCATGAAAATGGCACAGATACGAAAATTTATTTTGGCAAAAAAGTACTCAACTACTTGATATATCATTCCATTCCAGAGAGTCAGTAAACAAGATACGACTCATTTCCAGTGTCATTCAAACAAATGCTCCAGTATGCAATAAATATAGTACTCAAACAGCATCGGGAAAGTTTTAATGAGAATATAATCTACAGCCAAGTAAAAGCAAAAAAAAAGAATGCTACAAACAAAGCTTGTAAAGAAATGGCAATAATGGATCACACCATGCAGTTCCACCTAAACTACTGGGGTTTACAGCTTCGTCTGCACTTTTGTAATACTATCCCATTATTCTCTAACCATTTTTTCTTTCAATGTTCTACTTCCGGCGAGGGAAAACCATCATCTTGCTCACCGTTATCGTTTCTAATAAAACAGAAAAAGAAAACCTCATCTTTGTTTCTTCTCACAACATCACCGCTTCAGCTTGGCCAATGGGTTGAGGTTTTGCGGCCAAAATCGTTAAATGAACGTAATAATATCGTCATGATGCACACGTCGTTGTCTACCTTTACTTTGTATAATATGTATTTTGTGACCTCTTATCTATCTGGCATATCTTTATAGTAATTACCTCTTCAATATGTCAATGTACACAAAAAACATCTAGCTCTAGGTTTTTCTCCCGAAACCTTATCAGTCAACATGTTTCTAGGTATAAACTGTACATATAAAAAGATATTACACAAGAAGGAAACGGGATACATTTCGTTTTAAGTGCATCTTATGTTGCATTATTCGTCAAAGCGTCCTTTGATGTGCTTGTTTGTCGACGACGTAAGAGATGTTGACATTCGAATACTTATATTTTCTAATATCAAATGTATATGCTCGGTACTCTTTGAGAAGTAAAAAATAGCGTTTACAAATGATTTACGTATTTTTTGGCATTCAGTTACTGCATTGCTGCTGCGTAATTTTGTACAAAAAAATAAAGTCTCGTGTTTTACAAAGATGACGGTAGCCGGGCATCTTTTTTTGCCGTTTTGGAAGAAACAAGACGTACTCATCATCATCATCATCTTCTTCATCGTCATATCATCATAAAGGATCATTATGAGTTAAAGCTGATGGTTATTACGTTTTCTACTGGTGTAGTAAATTCAAGTGAAAACGGACTAATTAGCTGTTTGAGAGCTTTGTCGTGTGGATTGATGTGAATGTGACGGGTGACCTTTTGTTTTTTAATGTATGCTTGCTCGCACAAGAAGTATTGCAATACAGTACAGAATGCATGCTACTACTACCATCCAAGAAGCCTTTTTTTATAACTCCATTCTCTTGACACAATGAGAGTTATTCACATGAAATTGAATGAGACTGAAGAGAAAATAAAACGGAAAATGACAAAAGAAATGTTTTTGATGGGTGTTTTGTCGCTGGTCGTCCTTATAGTATGCTGTGTGTATATTTTGTGCTACTGCATACTGCTACTGTACAATATCATGTAGGATTTCAAAATGAGGTCACAAACAAGTAAACGAAGACCTAGTGCCTGTGCTTGTGACGACGTGCGACTTGGTTTTAATACAACTTTTGCATCAACAGTGAAGTCTACAAGACTGAGGAAAGTACGAAGACCAGAGAGAGAGAGTTTTCGGCTGCACGACAATGTCCCTACTACTCCCTATTCACTGCACTACAGCTTCCTATCTACAAGAGAAAACGGCCACCATAACAGAATATATGACTTGGTGTGCTAGTATCATCATCATTGATGTTGGCTTTACTATGAAAGTTATGTTGGAGATTTTTTTGCCCATCTTCCGCTTCGTTCCTGTCACTTTTCCAAAAATTGCTTTTCTACTAATGCTGAATGGGTTCTCTGCCCTCTTCTATTACATGCATGTCTTTCTCTTTCCCATCAGTTGCACAAATCCACAAAAAGACACTGCGAAAAAAAAACAGTTGCAATTCTTCTACTGCAGTTAGTTTATATTGTCCTACAATGCATACATATCAGCAGAAACAAAAAATAATAATACGTGACAGTCAACCAACAACAGTGGTGATAAGGAGCTGCAGTTGACAATCCGAAGGGAAAAAACATCAAATTTGGTTGAGGAGACAAACACTCTGAATGAAGCACTTTTCCTTAGACTACTACACCCTAATAACCGTTTTTGTAACAGGATACAGTAGTTGTAAATAAATATGGATATTAAAATGCGATAAAAATACATGTACAGTGGAAAATGACACTACAAAAAAGTAAAGAGAAAAAGCTATACAATGGTTCCCATTGTACTTCAAACAATAATAATATTCATATATTAGAGATGGCAGCAGCAGATAAAATGGAAACTTTAGACATATTTATTTCTCCATGTTTTTAACCCTATTCCATTTTCTACATTTTTTTATCCTCACTGATCCATTTTTCCAAGGAAAGGGCTTTTAATAGAAAGAAAAAAAATGGACGCTCTTGGTTTTTTTTTTCTTTTTGCGTTTGGAATCTAAAAGTAAAAACAAAAAAAGGATGGGAGAATAAGAAGATTATCAGCAATGCAGCGGAATGA
>JAHZMZ010000858.1:30471-44101 GCA_027743805.1 Lepidocyrtoides sp. E14
AAAAAAAAGGATGGGAGAATAAGAAGATTATCAGCAATGCAGCGGAATGAAGCTTACATTTTTTTTCCTCATCGTTGCACAAACTAATACGAAAGAAAGTATATGCGCAGAAGAGAGATATGCATGGAATTGAAACTGATGTGAATAGACAAAAGCCATAAACTATTCGGGCAAACCTGACAGTTTGAATTTCGAAGGAAAGTCATAAATAATTCTGATTTGTAAACATACCTAATAATAATATGACTCCCGTAGTGTTTACTTTATTTTGCATAGAATATAACAGCCAGAAAAGGCAAGGGTGGGAAACGCCAAGAAAAATGCAAAGATTATAAAGGCAAAATGAATGAACCCATTCATTTGATTAGTTACCCATTCCGAAGTAAATAGTAAACTCTGGTTTCTGATATTTTTATAGATTGTAACTAGAATCAGTGTACCAAGAAAAGAAAAACTGCCTCTGGAAACTTTAGCATCAAAACAAAAGAAAAATACGACAAAAACAGCAACCAAGCTGTATACATACGTCATAGTAGTATGAATATATACATCGCCACAGGCCACCACCACTGGGAATCCGTTAAAAATCTAACGTCAAAAGAATTCTGTGAAGGAAGTCATTTATAAATTAAGAAACAACAAACAAACCGTACTGAAATTATGATTGTTTTTCACGTGAAAAAGTATTGCTGAATGCCAATACAGTTTTCTACATTTACATGTGACTGGCAACTGAGCTGACAGATGTGGTTATTGCCCAAAATGTTACATTACCTATACTTTTACATTCCAAACAATCCATGCAGCTATCATTTTTTCTGCACGTTCCTCTGGGAAAATGAGGGCTAAAAATAGATTCTAATTTACATTTTTTGTGCAGAAAATTGATTTTCTTGGTATTCGATTCTTTCGAGAAATAGTAAAAAAATACAGCAGAGAGTAAGAAATGCATTGGGAGGAATAAAATGTAGCAAAGGTAAAAATCTCGGGAAAAAGCAGGGAACAGTAATAGGTACTCAAATAAGCAAAAGCATGAAGGTAAACATGAACAAAGGGAAGAGTGTTTAATTTTTGCTTACGTAACTACTCAAATAGTTCGTACTTACATATCTGTTACCGACAATGAGTCACTGACTGATACGCATACTCATTTCAAGTTTTATTACTACGTTTTAACGAGTGTTTTACTTTAATTTCATTTCTTACCGGCTTGATATCCCGATGAAGAAATCCGACTTCGTGAATGCTTTCGATAGCTTTTAGAATTTGTTGTCCTAGACGAAGGCTCGTTGATAATGAGAAGGCTCCACGCGGTTGGGCACGTCTCAGTTCTGCCAAATTACGACCTTGAAGCTGCATCACAACGTAATTAAAACGCTCATTTCGTCCGCAACCGATAAAACGACATACATGATCCTTCCCTGTAGAAAAAAAGGAGTTTTCAAATACCATTAAATTCAAGTTTATTCATTTTCATCTGTTATCATTTCTTGTGACTAAATTCAATCAATTATCATCACACGGCAAAAATTTTGTAGCAAAGTCGGTAAGTAGATTTCCTCAAAGAGCATTTCTTGTTTATACTGTCATTAATCTTGGCCCATATTTCTGATAAAATGATAAATTGCTGTAATGCTTTTAAATATTCTGCACGCTATATCGTCACTCTAAAGTGAAGTCATCTCATTCTATTTATGTACTCCTCCATTTAAAATCAGGTTACCGATTACATACAGACTGGAAGCTATCCCATGTAAATAACTTAATATGATCCATTTATCATTTCTTTCAAAAGGTTTCTACGATTAGATTCCATATGGAGATTTACAGACGTGTCATACAAAGTACGACGTAATCTATGCAAATAAGCAATATAAATCCACCCAGAGTGTGATTCGTGTCTATTTTCATGAAAAATTTGCTCATTCAGTCAGTCAGAAATATTAGAACAGGTCAAGCAGTCCTCTGAGAAAAACAGCTGAATAAAGAGGCTTCTACTCCTTTTTTATCGTTTCTTTTGATAAATATGATGATGACTGTGACCCTCTTTAATACTGCTTTCTCCCAAGTGGCAAATGGCCATGTTATTGCCAGCAGTAATGTTATACGATGTAACATAATAAATTGGACAAACTACACACACATAACAACACTGCTACTAGTGCTACTTTTATTCTTACGTTACATTAGACAAGCTCACTTTTTAAACCTAACATAGAAAAGCTAAGCATAACAAATCATCAATCATCTCGTTTCTTACAGCAGCTTATACACAATAACAAAAATAATAGCATTTTGTGCTTGCCAGTAATTCAGCAGAAAACCTTGTAGAAAAGAAGAAAGTTTCTGTAAAAGAATGTACAGGGAAACTAGGGAAAGTGAGTATGTAGTTCTCTATTGAAATACAATATATTATTTAGAGTAGTAGGATAAACCTGACAAAAAAACGCTGCTTGCTACCACTGGGAAGCACAGCAGCGTCAAAAATTCTATCAAAATTTTTCTCAGACGATGCTTAGCTGATGATGAGGCGACGACGACGACGACGTTGATGATATGGCTGATTTGAAATTCATAAATACAAAATGAATCCATTTCATTCCTCCTTAATTCACTTTCATTATTTCAGATAGCTGCATTTGTGCACGTTTGGCACGTTCTCTACAACTCTATTTTGATGAAACCATTGCATTCATTTGAAGTGATCTGGTAGATTGTGCTGCAAAAATGACACATGCCCTTCAAGCATTGATTTATATGGATTGATAATAGCATGTGTGTGTGTGTGAATAGGCAGTATAGACAGCGCTATAAAGTATCGGAATTGAGAGCATTGCTTGAAGTTAATGATGCAGAAGATTGGTTGTAGCAATGCTCGGTTGCACTAGTGCACATATGTGTATGTATTATATGTGTGATATAAAACGTTTCATTTAAATGAATGGTAATGGAAGTGAAAATGAGAAGGAAAGGGAATGAAATGCACATAGATAAGTAGGTAAAAATGTGGATATCAAAAGAATGAGCATCATGCAAGAAGCTTAATCCAAATATTGTTGGGTTATTTTCAGATGATAGAGGACAGATTTATGAGTACTGCCTCCCCGAATCCTCATCACACTTTTTTATTTTTCGTGAATTGAATTAAATATGTAATGTAATGTGACCTTCCATCACTTTCACTCTCTGCTCAACTCTAAATATCTACCGCACGAAGCACACACGCTTGCTTGTTTACTATAAAATTGTGTGTAGGAAGAACTCTCAATGTCTTTTTTGTATTACCCATTTAAAAAGGCGTATATCGCTTTTATCGTATTTTGAAAGCGTGACTGTGATCAAAATTGGGCGAAATCATGGTTTTAATGGTGACCCTTTTAAATTATGTTATTTTACCAAAACCTGGTTGCGATTTTTTGGTGTTTAAAAAATTTTTGTAAATTTTTAGATTTTTATAAAAATTTTCTTTCCAAATTTTTTGTTTTTTTTATATCAACCAATACATTTTGATATTCTTCATCCTATATGTGGTGAACCTAAAGACCTAAATAGCTTAACGTTTCACTGCTTGTCTATAAACAATTTAAGCTCATTATTATACATTCAAGTTGAGCTGATACTATATATACTGCTTAAAGCTGGGTTTTATATTTTTTCAAAAATTCTGTCCTGATTCCGATTTCACAGAATGTGTAAGCAACAAGAGAAAACATCTCTAAGAGCTAATTGGGTATAATCTTCTTACAAAACATTGACGAGTCATG
This sequence comes from Lepidocyrtoides sp. E14, assembly GCA_027743805.1. Lineage (NCBI taxonomy): Eukaryota > Metazoa > Arthropoda > Collembola > Entomobryomorpha > Entomobryidae > Lepidocyrtoides > Lepidocyrtoides sp. E14. Next base: position 34,236 of record JAHZMZ010000858.1, read on the forward strand.
TTTCCCTATTTTTTTCTAATCGCACTAAATTAATTGGCTGCTGACATTACAAAGGGTAATTAAATTATCCCAGAAAGTCAAAATTGGGATTTGTGCAGAAGACAAGGCAAAAAGCAACGCTACCCTTTATCCTAAATTACATACTAGTGAAATCTTGTTTGTCGTCACGCATTGATTCTCAATACAAAATTGCTGTTTACATTTTAAAACCATCTTTTATTACTCGAGCTCTTCCTGTTCATCCGTCTACAGACACTTGTTTTTATTTGCTATTTTACTATGTAGTACAGTAGAGTGGAACGCACGCACTTTCCAATTCCCAATACCATCATAAACACTTATTTTTTCTTAGCTTTCCAATGTTTAAAAATCTCTGAAGCAATTTCATCATCATCATTAAAACAAATTTAGCAAACAGTCTTCCTCCAGCAGCAAAAAATGGCAGTAAATAAGCGATAAGAAATAGCTCTGTCACCATCATTTTAACACATTCAGCGTTAGTAAAAGCTACTATTTTTCTATGCCACAATTTTTCAGGGGAAAAGGAGCAAAAAAATAAGCGAATATTGCAAGCTTATGTACTATGAAGTGTGAAGACTATGAGAGTCTTCCGGAAACGTGAATTTAAAAATAAACATTGCAGTGTATTGTACCTTTTTTTGCTCAGAATAATATACGTTATAAACTTTGAAAACTAAAATGTTTTGCATTGGTGTCTGCATTGCGTTGTACAGATTTCATCATCACCGTCAGCAAAATGGATGGGGATAGGTGAGAATCTGTTGTTGAAGCAAAGCATAAAACAGCTAATTTTAGAGTGCGCCTCAAACTGCATTGCCTACGTAGATTACATGGTAAGGTACATTTTTACAAATTCGCGTGTTTCGAAAAATCAGCAGACTAACGCTAATCATCATCATCATCATCTCCGAGCCCATACATTTAAAAAGTCGCCGTTGGAAAGTGGTATAGTAAGTATATGAAAGAAACGTGTGAGTGTGTGTGCCTCCTTCCATCTTATATATTTACATATTTGATAACACGTTAGAATAACAAAAACATTGTGTTTTTTAAAACAGGTTCACTACTGAAAATTTCTATATGCAATCCTTTCTTACACAAACAATAGTTTTTTTTAGTTTCCACAAGATGAAATCTATGACAAAAAGAACAAAGGACTCGGTTTTTTTGCAAAGAACGGACCAACTTGTATGACGTATTATTTAGTGTTCATATGTAGCTCTAGCATTATTTTTTCCCTTTGTTCATCAAGATTATAACATAAACCGCTTAGTTGGGTTTACATGAAAATTTCTCACAATTTGGAATGCAAGTAAGTAAAAGCATTTGGAAACTTGCTAAAGCACCACTTTGTAATTTCATTCGTACGTAAGCATTTCAGTTTTTTTTCTTTTTGTCACCGACTTCATCTTTTAGTTTCACACACGACTAGGATTCTATTGGATGAAAGAATAAGATAAAAGGAATGGCACATACTACACTTGATGACAACGTATATACATTTCTTTTTCTTTGTGTGTAGATTATATTAGTAGAATACCTTGAAATTGTCACAATTGTTGTTTTTAGCCATCTCCTTAAATTCTCATAAATCCTATTGCAAATCTTCTTTTTAGAAACAGGCATTGTATTGCCCCTCCCATCTTATGTTTGTCATTCTATGCGCCGTAGCTAAGCGAGGAATGGAACATTGGAAGTGCAAAATGGCAAAAGAGAAAAACGTTGCATGAAATTGTCATAATTTCTGAAAGCATGTTATGAGGGGCTTCTTCTCGAGACAATGTATAAAGTAAAAAATTTTGTCAGACAAAAAATAGAAATATGTACAGATAGTGTCGCGCACACACACATACAGTCGTACAATTTCAATTCTGACAAGCACAAAATAATGCTGTTTGACTGTATGCCAATTTTCATTTCAGACTGGTAAATGCTACGACAAACAAGATAGACTCCCAATCAATAACATCATGTCTCATCAACACACTTGAGTGAGAACGTAGTGTTTTGATGTTGGTACATCTACATGGCATTTGTTATCATGCTCACATTTTTTTCGAGTAGAAATTGGATTCTGCATATTTTTCCAGGCAATTTACACCTATCATGAGATAAATGGATCCATAAATAAATAAGATGTGGACTATTAGTCATTTCCGTAAATTACAGGTTCACATTTTTTTATATCCCAAACATTTCATCTAGACTGTATCTATTCTTGCTTTCCGTTCCCTAACAAATCCACGTAGATATACCCTAGTACCTTAATAAGACAAATAAATAAACGAGGATTATTATAGAAAAGAAACTACTATAAAAGATAGCCTAATGGTTCACTGACCGACCGACTTAACAAAGTTGGACCACGTACACATTCAGTACAATATTCATATTGTATCAGAAAATCAATACTTTTTATGCATTTCTCTTCTTATTTTTTTGTTTTCAGTTGTAATGATAGATTTTTACTATTTTTAAAGCATGACATGACTTTCATCAGTTGAAAAGACTACGTTATTGCTCATATTATACGCATTTATATTCAAACTCCCAGAATAAAACCTTGCTTTTCGTAGTAGGCGAACCAGGAAGGCAGAAAAAGAAAACATTATTTTCCTAATAAGAATTACTTAGAAAGACAGGCTCTGTCAAAAGGTTCATCGAAAGAGAGGAAAGAAAATTTTTGTAATTTTAATTTCTGTTGAAAGAATAGTACGCAGCTTAGTCTTCTAAAATTGTGTTTTATGTAGAATAGCCTTATACTGTGGATGTATGTTTCTTCTAGCCTGCTACCATGCATGCCATGAAACAGAAAAGTCGAGTAATATCAACATTCAACATCGTCAGCACAAACATTACCAAGAAGAATGATAATATGAAAAGGGACGGAACGACTGTTGAGTTACCTCATATGTCATTGACTTGACTTGATTTTTTGTTTATAATGAAAAAATGTTACGCGCATACCTACGTAAGCGAACATGAAGATTCTCAAGTTTTGTAATGTATCTTCTGAAACATTCATCCATTTTCTTTATTCTACCACGCTTACAGCACAATATAACACTATCACACATTTTCCCCATTAGAATGTTTTTCTAAATGACATTTATTTAATTTAGAGCTGCTTCATCATGTGTTACATGAGTAAAGTAACTTGCTAGTGAAAAAAGCGAATAAGAACTCGTATGCATGCATTAGTGTCTACATCTTGTTAGTAACACTCTTTATATGCCAAATATATGGTGTGACGGAGGATTGATAGAAGAAGATTGTAGCTGACACAAAAAAAAACTGTGTAAAATAACCAGCAAATTGGTAGGGAAAGCAAAATCTATCACCATCAACATCATCATCATACTAGCTTGCATTTTTATGAATTATCTTCTGCATTTTGTTATTCTCTTTCAGAATCCAGTTCAGAATTTAAATTTGGTTGGTAGCTCATAAAAAATTGATACTTGACTTTTTTTTTACTTGATTTCATAAAGTGGAATGGGATTATGGATAAATGGATATCGCAGTTTGGAAAGTATAGAAATAACAACGCTAAATTTTAGACTCGTCTTCCGGGTCCTCATACTAATAAAATATTGAAAGGAGCTATAAAGATTGACTTTTCAAACTGAAAAATTTCAACTTTTTAACTCCTAATAGTCTAATGGTTCTGTTCCTTTTTTGCTACCGTCATTAAACAATATTTTATTTCGATCGCATTGAGTACAAAAATGCTTTAAGTACACGCACTTATTAAACAAATTTTTGGCTGAGAATTCTGATCTGGGCGTTTCCTAATTCGAAGCCAAATAAAAGCTGGTGAATCCCTCGTAGTACAAGGAACATTATATGCATTTTACATGGTTTAGTTAGGTACACTATTCGACAGATTTAATGCAATGTAAAAACATTTTAGAGCGTGTATGCAGTGCTACACACATGACATGACATGCAACATGCGTAAAAGTCGTCAAACTCTACTTGACGATTGACGATAAGGGCGAAAGCCTATTAGTTAACAATATATTACCCATACAACTTCACGATTCGAACAGCGAGTAGTTTTTTTTCTTTACTTTTCCATCACTCAGCCTATCTCTTTTCCATCCACAATCCACACACTTTTTTCTGGCAAACCAGACAAGTGCAAACCCTGCTGAAAGCTCCCAAGAATACGAAGAAACAAAAACATTAAATGTTCCTCAGAAATGACATAATTAGAGCTTCCGCATTAGATCCCATTTTCTGGGGAAAACCCCTCTTGTTTTAGTATTATAACAAGCATAACCACCAATATTCTGATTATTCTATTTCCGTTTTGTAAACACACAGCAATAAATATACACATTCTGTATTACAGACCAACTAAAGCATTATTATCAAATGCAAAGTAAAGCTTGGGGGAAAAATTGAGACTTTTGAGGGAAAGGGAAGAAAAAATGATATTGTTTTATAATGACTATCATCATACATGGAATACAACGCACTAGAATAAAATGTATACTATTCCTTTACTTGTGCATTACCATATTATTACTTGATTCCGAGCTGAGAAAAGGAAAGTGGTGTGTTTTTGGCGTGTGATGTGGTGGGTGTGAGATAAAATGGTGTGCATTTCGTTGTAATGATCCTAATTTATATTGGATACTTTTTTGTCATCATAAAAAAGTTTGAATGATGGCACAGTCTGTGTTTGTGTGCTCGTTGAGAAGGATAAAACCATCTAATAAAAATGTATCTCAACAATCCCCAAGCACATTACTTGGTGAAGTGACGTTGTTACTGCGCTGTTATGATATGATGGATTTAGGAAAGGATGGACTTTCCTTGCCTACAGCTTTATTCAGTTTTGCTTGTCTTCTTCTTGTGAGCAAACTATTTTCAGGAAAACTTTCTTCCATGGTTGAAGTGGAAAGGAAAACGAGAGGAATAGATAGAGATAAGTACACAGAGATAAAATCTAGTTTATTAGATTAGTTACCTACTTATACCTGCCCTCGTCATCGGTATACATAATACATGCATACATTCCTCTGCAAAATTTTGCTTTTCCCTTTGCTGTAGAATAAAATACGAAAACTTTCCTTCTTTACTCTCTCACGCGACGCACGGCATGATCGCATAAAAAAGTTTCAGAGTATTGGTGTGCCCTCCTAATCAAAATACCGGTCTCATGCACCAGTTATTTTTCTCAAGTTAAGTGCTTTTTTCCTCCAAAAAGAAGTGAACCAAGCTCATAATAAGGATGATATACGACGAATTTATCATGTGTAAAGCACATATTACCCTACTCAATCAGGCTGTACGGGCATATATTATGATGACGGGATGACAAAATGACATAAAATTATTCCAAATTACATTATCGTTCGTTCATGCACCAAAAAAATCCCTTAGGCATTCATACATGCTAATAGACATTCATATACTAAATTTTTAGTAGAGAACATGTTTCCCCATTTCCATCCATTCTATCATCCATCACATTTGACAAATTACATTTGTATTTATTTAATAGTCCAAGATCGAGGCAAACTGCCACGATGACACTTTAATACGGAAAAATGTTACCGCAAAACATGTTAAGATGCATAAGTATTACGATGAGTGTGCTCCATATGAAAGTACATTTTTTGTCTGGTAGTATCGCATGATGGTTCTCATTACGATCATGGTAAAGCTTTTATGACGAACACATGTGTGGGAGAAAGACAGAACCGCAAGGATACGGTTCAAGTGCGCGAAACAGAGCCGTACAAGTAGGTAAGTATGTATACTTGTTATTTACTATGCTACATCACTTTTGATTATGTATGTTCAAGTATTGAAGGGCTCACCTTGAAGTTTCTTGAGGACGGCCACTTCCATCTTGAGCACCTGTTTCGGTTGTTTCGCTGACTCAACCTTGAGAGCAACTTGCTCCTTCGTGACCAGATCTACGCCTTCGTAGATCTCGCCAAATCCACCTCCACCAATCTTTTTTACCTACAAAACGGTTGAAAAAAAAAGAAAAATTACGATTGAGCGATAGAGAGGAAAACTGAGTGGATTACAGGAAAAGCGAGGAAAATGAAAATGGCTATAAAAGATCTAATGCAAAATAAATATTGCAAATATCTCCGCACACAACTGTCAAAACTAATATTTTTTTTTGGCTACGGATTGTTCAGTATGAGAAACTATCCAGTTACGATTTACGACTGTTAGTTGTGTTCATAAGAAAAACTTTTTTTTTAGTTTTGTGTGTGTGTGTGGAGAAATGTAATAAAAGCAGAACGAAACTTATTGAAAATTGGAATTTCTGCAAAGCTCATATAATTTTAGCAATTTTCTCGTGTGTTATTGAGCGATAGAGAGGAAAACTGAGTGGATTACAGGAAAAGCGAGGAAAATGAAAATGGCTATAAAAGATCCAATGCAAAATAAATATTGCAAATATCTCCGCACACAACTGTCAAAACTAATATTTTTTTGGCTACGGATTGTTCAGTATGAGAAACTATCCAGTTACGATTTACGACTTGTGTTCATAAGAAAAACTTTTTTTTAGTTTTGTGTGTGTGTGGAGAAATGTAATAAAAGCAGAACGAAACTTATTGAAAATTGGAATTTCTGCAAAGCTCATATAATTTTAGCAATTTTCTCGTGTGTTATTGAGTTGGGCACTTACCACCTTCCATCTTTCTTTGACAATATGCCCCGGCTGGAGGAGATCCTCGCTGGTCATTGTGATGTGGTGAAAGCAGTTCTCGTTGTTGTTGTTGTTGACGTCAGTAACTATACTATTGCTCTTGTTGTATTGTTGCTCAACAGCCTCGTCATTGTTGTTATTATTAGAATTGCTGAGGCTAGTATTCTTGTTTGGCTCGTTGTTGTTGTCCTTACTTTTGCAGCCGCCACCTCCACCACCGCTATTATTATTGCTTTCTCCGCTGCCAGCACCAGTGGTAGTAGCGCCTCCGTCCTTACTACCCCGTTTCTCGACTACTAGTCCTTGCCTACAGATCGTATAAAAAGCAATAAAAATCCAAAAGTTGTAAATTAGTGGGAATCGACAGAAAATCTGTAACTACAGTTGCTCTACATCCATACGTAGGAAATGGCAGTAAACATGAATATTTTATATGAAGCAAAGCAATTACAACACGTCACGTTACTCAAATAGAGAAGCTCACAAGAGATTTCAATACGGTTAGCAAACGAGGTTAAAACAAGATTATTACTGTTATTACGTAGGGGTTTGCGCTTTAGCTTTTAAAGTAGTTTAAAAGCTGAGGCTACGATGCCGGGAGGAATAGGATGATGCTTTCAATTATGCTTGCAGGTAGGCATATAAGTACCTAATATACAACTTTCTTGGTAGAACTTCCTATCTACAGTCTGCTGCGGCGGCACTCTGCTTAACACGATAGTTGGTCTTGTTTGACGCAGGACAAAACTGATTATTTATTCCATTATCATGTATGAGTCAAAGGCCTCCAGAGAACCAAAAGTTTCTAAGACAATGCCCTTCAGCTACAATTCCGCACGAGTTTTTGCCCCCATCGCCATTCTTCTGCACTTGGAGTAGCCACATGACATGCATTTATGATGTATGAAGTGGACCGATATACTTAAGAAGGGATGATTGTACCCAAGTGTCCCATTCGTTTTTCGTACTGTCTTGCATAACTGCGCGACACGAGAGTCATCGACTTTATCATGAATCTTTTCTACTTCTACTCTGCATATGTTACGTTTGACCTCGACTTTTGAATAACTGACAATAAGATATTATGTGACATCCTATTTTATTTCCAACTTTACCAATATTCATGCATATTATGTAAAGGGAATTCTAAAAAAACTAGATGCCTACATACGATGAAAATTTACACATTTATTGCTTATATCTCTTTACAGGCATTTCTTGTGTAAACAGGGAATATAACAAGCTTCAAAAATAGACAAATCCCCTGTAATACGTACTTAAGCGGAGGAGCGCCCGCGCACTCTTTACATTCTTTATATTTTAATAGATTTTCAGATGGCACGCTGCCGATGTTTTTGGACAGAAAATAACTTCATTATCACATATTTCACCTAACACCTAAGTAAATTTTGCAATAAAATTGGATAGACATTTTTTTTAAATTTATTTTAACACATTAGTACACATAGTTCCTCTCTTGTGTAATCCGATATTATTCCCATATCGTCAACAACAAACAGGCACTATAATATATTTATGATCTCTAGAACAGGGAGTTAATTAATGCACACAGTCCAAATAGATAAGCTATGTGACAGGGCACACTGTACATTTCAAGTGATATTTCAGAAGCAAAAAACAACTACTATTAGGATTATTTGTAAGTTGGGAAAAATGATGAAGAAAGGTGACACTGCACCACGAGTCAAAGGAAAAGATACACAAGATAAGAATAATGGTAGATATATTATTAGCCAGCTAGAGTTTCACGTTGCTCAACCGAGCTTAGCTAAAATATGCTGGGAAAAGAATTATGGCTTTTCCCATTCTTCCTAAAACAACTACTTACAGAAACTTGTGCAAAAATGTGAAAAGGTTGAAGACTAGCACGTCACCACCATCACTTTGGAAAGAGATGAATACAAAGTGAGTGAAATAATAAAAAGAGTAAAGTGCAGAGTATAGAGAGAAAGAAAGAAGGGAAAAGAATAACAAAAATAATAGTTTGCATGTATAGTTATTACATGAGAAGAAACGAGAAAAAAAACACGCCACATGCCATTTTATGTCACCAAGTTATGCTGTCTCATTCTACTCATCAGTAGCACAGAGAAATAGAAGACATTAATTCTATTGACCTTGAGCTTTCAAAAAATCCTGAACTTTTAGCAGTGGTATTGTCACAGGAGTAAAATAGTTAATGCAGGTAGAAGTATTAGAAAAAAGCTACAATAATATCATCCAACTAAATTTGCTGAAGTAGAAACATAGCTAATGTAATGCATACACCTACGTAGAGAAATGGATGCTGATGAGGCTAATGGCGATGCATTGATACTACTGGTACAATTTACATAATACGTCGGTTTACTAGTCTAACTAAACAAACTTGCGAATGCAGACAGAGCCGATTACTTGATGATATAATAATAATAGTAATAATTTTGTCCTATTTTTTTGTATTCACATGTTATACAAGCTACACTATGTCCTAGACGAACAATAACTTGTGTGTAGCCTTTGCCTTGTCTTTTCCTGCGCAAATATATAACTCTATAATTCTCTAATGTCCGTAGAAGAATGAAGGATAATAATATCAAGATGAGCGTTTGGCTGTTGACGCATTCGTCGAATCAAAATTTTCAAGTTCACAATAACCTTATTGTTCTTTGAAACAACTGTGGAATCCATTTCTCGTTGCAGAAAAACCGCTACTAGTTGGGTATCTTTCCTTGAAGCAAATGGATCTATCCGTGTCTGTCCCGCCCTATCTTCATCAATACGCATCATGCCCAACTTAATCCGAAAAAAACCATGCCTTGTCATGCCATGATGATAATGTAATTACAAGTTAGATCCAACATTTAAAAAAACAGCCTTTTCCCATATAATGTATTATCAGTAGTGTAGGTAGGTATTAATATTTAAAACCGAGTTGTGTATCGATACCACATGTACGTTGCAATAATATTATGTAACTTTAGTCTTTTTAAAGCGTATTTCCTTTAGAAAAATTTGCTCCGTTACTGTATAATTTTTCGGGTGGTTTAAAAAGTTTGCTGAATGCATAATGAGAAAATAAAATGATGAAAGAAAGGCGGTGCTCTTTTTGAAGCAGTGTGGAAATTTAGAGGATTGCATGTACCACCATACCAGG
>JAHZMZ010000859.1:4428-45949 GCA_027743805.1 Lepidocyrtoides sp. E14
GAGGACCTTGATTAAGGTCCTCGGAGACCTTAATTAAGGTCCTCATCCTAACTGACTATAGCTCGCACCGTAAATAGTAAACATCGTTATCTTAATAACTGTTTTCTCGAAATTCAGAGAAGACATTACGCTCACACACTTCTTTTTCTGCCATACTTATTCTAGAAATCTCAAACTATATACATTTGTGTAGTATTAGATGCCGTAGGAAAGCTGTATTTTTAGATATAACACCTGCCAGCTAGCAAGGCCCTAAAGTGTATCTTGAACTTTCGTTAGTGTTCAAGTTGATTCAAATTTAACATTCTTGTCTGGTCAAACCATGAAAATTTGCAAAAATACGATGTTGTTACATTACATACTCGAAAAATGAAGTGATAAAATTCTCTAGATCTTGATTAATCTCTCCAATATAATACACTGGTTATCTTAGGTAAACTAGAAGTGCATTATGCCTTTCAATGAAACCAGTTGCAAAAATATATATTTGGTTTTTTTTAAACAAATGTGCTTGTCCTGTCATTTTCTTTTCGTCGGGCTTCTGGGCCTCTGGGTTTTGCATCTTTTCATTTCCATTTCACTCGTGATGGGCATTAAAATCTTATTACACGGATCAAAATCAGCCACACCGCAATATTTCATCCTTGTGTATGTTCATTCTTATTCCAAATGTATTTACAATTTACATGCAATTTTAGACACAAGGCGCCAGTCTAGTAAAAGTAGGGTAAGCATCTTTCACTCACTCTCGCTCGTTGTTGGTCTAGTCTCAGTCTCTTATCTGCCTACTTTGACCTTACTTCAAGGAATTTAAGGAAAGGGTTTATAAATGTATAAATGCATGTGTTGATGCATGCTAAAATAAATAATAAATAATAATTGCTCGAAAGTATATTGACGAACAGTGAATAACGAAGATGCTGAAGTGCATTAATTAACTTTTTTTTCTAACTAAGACACTTTATTTAAAGTTATTTACATATATGTCATATACCATTCAATTCATGAGTGCAGAAATGGAGAAATATCATGATCTTTGTATGAAACTGCGGGGGATGCGATATAAAAATCCTAAAACAAATTTTAAACTCTAAATACATTATAGCTTGATGTGCCAGATTTTTTATTGCTATAACCAGCAGCAGGCCATAAGGCACGTTCCTTAAACCTACTTGTGCCATTACACCAAGCGATCCTTTCCCTGAAATCTGATGCTTAAACCATCATCGGATTCAAGGAACAGTTTTGAATCTCATACAAATATTTTTTTCTTGTTAATCGTTAACTCAGTCAGTGTAGCCAAAACTACTTTAGAATTTCATGCTTCCCGTCTGACTGTCTCTGTTAATTGGATGTCGTGACGTGACAACTATGAAATACACATGTAGCGTAGCCGATTCAGATTGAACCATTCAATGTTCTAGAAAGTGCCTAAAAGGAAAAAAAAGTTCAAAAGAATCAGTGTGTATTTGAGCTAAAGTTTATACGTCCATCATGAATCATGAAGCTATACATACTGGAGCCCAATAATATTGTGTTTCCTGATTCTGACACATTCAGAAAGCCAAATAGCAAATGTCTAAAAATTTCGAAATGCTTATAAAATTCATAGTAAAGTTATCACATAAAATATTACACTTCCTGAGTGTAGTAACGATCGATCCGACGACTCATTATCGCTAACTTTGCTTCTAACTTTACGTTGAGTTTCTTAAGAACTTTGCTTACGCCCTTTGCTATATTAATACTTTCAATTTCTTCCATGTATCTCATAACATAACTATACAATGTGAACTAAATAATATGCCGTAGTTGGTTCTATACACTAGTTGACTCGCGTTACACTACTAGTAGTACTTGGTGCAAAAACGCGTGTTTAAAGCATTACAAGCAGGAAAAATCAAATTTTACGCATCCATGTAACCTTTACAATAGATTAGTAAAAACTTGAGCCATATTAATGATTCAAAATCATCTCGAGAGAGATCATTTTATTTTATCATTTAAAATTCGGTTTTATGAGAAAGCGTACAGCATAAAAAAGGAAAGCTCAAACACGCTCCACGGACAACGGCCTATTAAAATATTATATCGTGCCCGTGCCGTACAAAAACCTTGTGTTGAAGTACTCACCGTGATTACAGTACAGTTTTACTTCTCATAAAAAGAAATATAAATGCTTACGCGTGTGTTTATGCAGTGTATATTACCCATACTCCAGTATTATTATCATCATTATCAGCCTTTCATGTGAAGTTACACTTAGCATCTAAGCTGGTTACTGACATCGTTACGAAAACTCTGTGCACTACCTATTGTGGCTCGTGTGCTGCATGCCATGCAAGATGATTACATTTTTATTTTCAGTAAACTGAAGAAAGAAGTAGTTTTGGCTTAGTGAGGCTGAAACCAGAATTACAAGGCTTTTTAAATTGAAAATCTTCAAGCACGGTAAAAAATGTCCATGCGTTTGAATGAAACTGTCGAAACTTTTATGTGCAAAATAGATTTTCACACCTTTAAAGCCACTTATATGTCTGTATCTGGAGAAAAGCACTTTCACATTTCCGTTACCTACTTTGTTGTGATTTGAGATTAATTTGAATGGGTTCTTGCTGTGTGTTCTGAATCAGATATATTTTTTGTTGGAGTATCCAGCTATTTCCAAAATTGTTGGTTGTTGATGATTGCAAATGCTGATATCAAGGTAACATTAACCACGTGGAAGCTTGAACCATCCTACAACAGTTTACCAGCTTATTACAATGTGCAACAAAAGAGGCTCATAATTTTAGTTGGTGAAGTCACTGTGCCTTTCTCAAATCTTGGTAGCATTCTTCAGTCTTGTTCAGTGAAAAATTTTCAGATGTATTTCGGAAGTGGCATTCTTTTCGCGTCCATTAAAGCATGTGGACAATGTTACAAAACTCCCTGCAGAGAATATATGAACTTAAAATAAAACCTACAAGGTACTTAAATTTAAAGAGAGCGAATATTTTCGACACACGCGTCTCCCGTAGTTTTCCATTTCATATCGCGCATGTATATAATATCATTGCCACTGCTATTATTATTTTTTACTCTAGGCTGTGAAAATAACTATATTTAGCATCATGGGGTCTCTTAATAAATTGCTTATTATCATCAAAAAGATCATTCATTTAAAAATGAAAAAAATCTCTTTCTTTAAAGTGCAGACTAAAGCACGTGCGTGACCTAAGAGAGTCCTTCCATGAGTTGAGCAGGTATTCAGTCATGGTGCCACGGAGGTAGGAATATAATGATATAAGAGATTCCTACGTAACTTTTTAACCCAATACTAAGCTTTTAGTAGAATACTAGGTATTTTAAATTTGTATCAAATTTGCATCCTGTTTTTGCATAAAAACAAATTACGAAACAGGGATACAATTCTCAGGAATTTAACGTTACTTGCAAACAACGAGCGACACTTCTTCTGCGTAATTATGCTGGTGCATCTTTCGTTTTTGGAGATGGGTGTTTTTTCAACTGTGTAAACACAACTACAGAAGTATGTTCTTAGTTGGTCTTTTGAAAGTCAAGTAAGTCAACATGCTGCATGTGTTCTACATCATTAAATCCGTGGAACACACATGCCTACTAACCTATCACACGTTGAATCTATTGGTTCCGTGTATATCTATTTCATCATGAGAAAGCAAAGGGTTTTTTTTATGATACTTGTTATAGAGGCATATCATTACCAGATTATTATGCATGCGTGCGTGAATAAAATTGTGTACATAGTGTTCTCGTCTCTCGTGTTATTATTATTGTCTACTTTTTCCAAAACTTTTGGCATGCTAGGTCGGATGTAAGCACATTGCTAATGGAATGGAATGGTAGTAACTTAAAATGAAGGTAAACAGAATGGGTGACTGAAAAACAAAAACACTTAAATCTTGATATTATGTATTTTGAGTAAATACATAGTAAATTTAAGACTAGGGAATATGTATGTGATAGAAAAACTCGACTATATGGCATTTTTTTTCCACGCCCAAGAGTTCATTCCTCCCTCCTTAAAAGGATGACACCGTAATACGCAGCATTCTTACTTTATTCCAAAAAGATAACATTAACTTTCCTTGCATATTTTCTCGTTGTTTGTCACCCACAAAACTGTCGAACGACTATGTACATATGTGTAAATTGTATAATTCTGAAAGTTTGAAGGGAAAAATATGGAATCTTTGCATTCTAATTGCTTCCGTGTTGATGTTTGGCAGTTTATCACCTCATTATAATCTCTACGGAATATTACTACGATAGAAAACTGTGTTCAGATCTAAATGAACAAACGTGCTTAGGTAATATTTGTTGTTGTCGTAATGCAATATAATATGCTATTTTACAGCCCTCCTCACTATACTATAGCGAGTCGATATCTTTGAGGACTTCACTCATCCATGCTTACTTACATGTAACCAACTTCTGGAAGAATTTATGCAAATAGGACAGTATTGAATTTTTACTTCCTCGTTCTTCCACCACAAAACAAATGTTGTCGATACCATAGACTTTTTCTACATCCTCTACTGAGAAAAAAGAAAATTAAACTCGTTTCGTAGACTTTCAACTTTAATAGACAGATTAACATCCACTGTTGATGTTTATTGCGGTTGCTCTTACTCATGCAATATTGCAAAAATGATGTACACCAACAATAAAACACGATGTTTTTAATCTCTTCTCTAATGTCACGTTTTTACGCGTATCGTGTCGTGTTCCCCTGTAACCTTTATGTTAATCTGTTAGTCATGGACATACCTACTGAAAAGCCATGAATATTTGTGTGTGGAAGCAGAGCCGCAATGTAATCAAAGTGGCTCTGGGTTCTCGGATAGAAATTGAGGTTTCAAATTCACTGTCTTACTAAATCCAGCTAGATTAGAAATTCCATTCGATTTAATCTGGTCGGGTTTTAACTTCTTTCCTGTACATATGCATGTCCAATTCTTCAATGAGTTACACTCTTGTGGTCTAATTTTATGTTGTTGCTGTACAGTACACGTTTCTTCTCGGCCTACTTCCGGTTTCTGTCTTATGTTCCCCATAAGCTATTTGGTTTTGCATCATTTACACAACATGCTTGCAACTCTATGTAATAACTCTGAGAGTCGCATTCTTTTTGAAGATGTGAAGAAGAGAAGAGTAAATGCATAAAGAAATGTCGCCAGACTTGGAGAATTATTTTTAAGCTAGTAAAATCTATTCGTTTTTGACGTTTTTGTAAGAAACTTGCT
The DNA here is from genome assembly GCA_027743805.1 of Lepidocyrtoides sp. E14. Taxonomy (NCBI): domain Eukaryota; kingdom Metazoa; phylum Arthropoda; class Collembola; order Entomobryomorpha; family Entomobryidae; genus Lepidocyrtoides; species Lepidocyrtoides sp. E14. The sequence continues at coordinate 9,696 of JAHZMZ010000859.1, forward strand.
GGTGTATTGACCCTATAAAGAAACACATTTCACAATAAAATGGTATTGTCAACGCCATAAAAAAAGGGTAAAGAAATTCAGAAAAAATGTGTTTAATCACTTTGTTTACTCAACATAAAAATATATCGTGCAAAAACACAAATGTAATCAAACTAAAGTCAAACATCTCTCCCGACTCTCCTATTTCTTGTCAAAATTACTGCTAATGCATCCGTTGTTTGACTTACTCGTGAAATGGACTTATTTTGGCATGGCTTATTGGTATGGGTGTAAAATTATAAATCTTTGATTGAAGCATTTTTTTGCTAAAAAGACATAAAGTATGTACTCAGTGTTCCACTAACCTAAAAGTAGTGCTATTTCCCCTTCAAAACACTATGAATGATCGACCTCATTCTTTTTCGGCCGCAAATTAAAGTTCAACCGATACTCTTTGCATAAAAATGTGCATGTATTTCTCCATAATATATTCTTGCTGCTAACTACCAGTTTTTTTTGTTGCAAAAACACGACCAAGAGCATTGCCCAAGTCACATATCATCATCTCATTAGATTAAAGTTTAAAGTGATCCTTACGGTATACATTCAACAACAGCAGATATGCATATAGCATTTATAGCAGAAACTCATTGTCAGTCATAAAAATTCATAAAATACGTTATAAATGCAATAATGCAATCTCAGATGTGTAATGTCATTCCTGTGAAAAATATGCTGTAAAGTGAGTTTAGCCGGGCTTTTGTGGTATTGTAAATATTACGGAAGGTCGTAAAGTGGGTATTTTCCTTGGAACTGGCAATAAACGAGGTGAAGATGAAACTACAAAAATCATTTTGATGTACCACTAAAGTTAGGTATGCAACATTCATGCATGCGTAGATTTGTAGAGTAGAAAGTGAGCCATAAAATCAAATCTTGCACAAAAAAAAGGGAAAATAATATCTTTTGGCATCTTACTACATGTACTTATTACTTAGCATTTTGACATTGCAAATAAGGAAGACGTAAAAATTCATATAGGCACACTATAGTCAGCCTACTCGTATCAAATTACCGGGTTAGTGAAAAAAAATATTCAGGTGCCAACTATATAGTAAAACGTGTACATTACTACTGGTATGCGACTTATGATATGATCTCTGTTAAATCTTTTAAATGTCTGAGTCTGGCTGGGAAAACTGACGAATCGTGTGCGGAGGAATCCTGTCCCAGTCTGTCTGCCATCGTATGTATGTCTCCCAGCTCCGTGACAAATTTGTTACAATTGCTCAATCAAACTCTAAGGTTCTAGGTAATAGGTAATTTGTTTTATGGTACTGTTTATATAAGCAGTGTTCATTTCTTCTTGTACTAAGCTTCAAAACTGTGTGTGGGTTGTACTACTGTACTACATGGTTGGCTCATTTCATGAACATATTATACATAACATAAATATGAACCTATGAATGAATTTATGCATGTTGATCTTCTGTTTTGTCAAACAACAATAAACTTTTGTTTTCAACGTGATCAAGACGGGTTTAAATTTGTCACAATTAATCCATGAAAGCCTCGACCATCCACAAGATCACCTCCGACCTAGTTCCATTTTACTTTTATAGTAGCTTTAAAATTCACATTCAAAAGGCTGTATAGTAAAATGGTGATTTGGCGACATACATCACATCGAATTACACGAAAGCCTCAGACATGGCAAATTATTATCACCACAAAACTGTAAGGTTGGTGGCTGATACATGTCATCTATATGTACATCATCCCATGCATCACTCGACAAGTCAAGTCCAGAATCCACATGATAAAGTACGGAGAGCACAAAAAAAGGCGGAGATGCTTTTTATAACTTTCCGTGAATTTTATCGCTGCAAAGAATGAGCATAAAAAATAAGGATTTCTAATAATCGAATTCAAATCGAACACATTTATCTCTTCAGATAGGGAAAAACTTTTGATTTTTTAAACATTTTTTTGAGTTCAGTTCTTACGATATTTTGCGAATTAACCTTCCAAGATTGAAAACAGTCTGCATTTTTAGTTATGGTGAAAGTTATAATTTCATTATGGCGTATCTTTCCTAGTATCTGCAAATATGATTTGATGTTTTGATTCCAGAGGTAACAACTTTTTCTTGCCATATAATGAAGCTGTGAAGCTCTGAATGCAATGTTGGCTTAACCGACTATAGACTGGGCAGCTACCTACATATTATGTGCAAAAGTACAAGGCTCCCAAATATTCCTCATGCCACGAGTACTCGTGCACAACAGTCAAAACAGCATTTTCCAAGTAATAGGTTTTCCTGTGTGGCATATTAGACTAGTTAAGCTAAAGATAAACCCTTCTTTTTTTCCTTCAACCACGTTGTTAAACATGTATTTACACAGTTGGGCTTACACGATCTTGTTATATTCCAACGATGAATTACTAACGACGATACCACGGCATTAATTCCAAAAATCCTGAGAACTAGAGCACATACATACGTTGAGCATATACCCCATGCCGTTTTCTTGCTACTCTCCAACCAAATATGACCTCAGAAATGACTGCGTGTAGCAAGTTCATTTTGTGATTATTTTTAATTACATATTATCTAAAATGTATATGCAAAATGAGAATGGTCAAACTCGTATAAATACTTTTATATTTCACTTTATTTGCTTTCCAACGTTTAAAAATTCAGTGCGTTTCTGGCAACATCAAGAGAAAAATAACTGATAGTACAAGATGAGATTATTGATTAAATAGAAAATTTGACATTGTTTTCTCTGCCGAGAGAAAGCAAAGTTCTACTTTTGAAAATTAAATGCTGACAACTGTCCGTGCATATCTTGTACGAATTGCCATTAAATTATAGAAAAGTGCACAACTTGTACTACGTGAGTCTGACGAAATAAGCAATTAGCTAATCTTTTGTTTTTTTTGCAAGCATAAAGCAAGCATGTTCGCTGTGAATGAACGTAATCCTACAATCAGATAATAAAGCAAGTTGAAGGTCAAATAGTACAATAGTACAAAAACCTACCGCGTACTATTTCTTCCGCAAATAAATTAGTAAACAGAACACGTGAAAGTTTGGTGCATGTACAGCGAACGACTCTCATCATCAGCATGCAAAATGTTTGAATATGCAACTGTAATGTCGTAAATACAGCTCACCCTAGATTGATAGTGAACTTGTATACACGTAACTACACGTAACTCAATAATATAGATACTAACTGACAAACTGCTGCTACTAGCATATTATTTTTTATAGTTTTTCAAGAATGCAAAGTGGTAAATCTCACTTTTGAAGAAATGAGGGTATGCAATGCTGTGAGCAACGTGCGTGAAATGTCTGTCATATTTCAATGATACATCATCATGAGCGCAACCATTAAAACTGAAAGTCAAGTGTATGAACTATTTACAAGTTGTGAGTAGAAAGTGGCACTGGTTTCTCCGTCATTGGAAAATTTCGACACACAACTGTGTAAACATTTTCTTGCTCATGTGCAAAAATCACACTGGCCATAGTCGTGAAGTACATCTTGAATATCAAATGAGTACATGCCACTTACAGCAGCCTTTTCGGGAATCATTCAAAACTTCAAAGCTGGCTTTTCATGGTACTCTGTCGCGGTTTGATTACGCATTTCTTACCACTGGGAAATACATTATATACATATATTATATTGCAACTAGACCTTGTCCTGAATACCAAATTCAGGAGTCATCAGAATCTCTTGAAGTACACAGGAAATAAATGACAGAGGGACTGACTTCTCGAGAACAAAGCCGTTTATGTCTATAAGACGAATTGCATGCATAATATACTATTCCTCATATTTGCATATCCCAACTACATTTCCAAAGACAAAAAAAACTACCATTGCTCTTTTTTGTTTAATTGTAAGAATAGCTGGCTCTAATACAATGTGCTGTTTGTGTCATCCTTTTGCTATTATTCATGTTTTTATTTTACTTGGCTTGCTTTTTGTAGTGGTTGCACTTTTAGCTGTTAAGTAGGTTAGGAACAGTGTCAAGGGCATTGGTCCCTGACGATACTTATCATTAGTATTAAGGAATGTTTTGCTCTCAGTGTGAAGGAAAAATTACGTTTTCTTGGTCAAATTTTTGGTTGGGTATTTCATATAGGTGTACATGTTAAATGATAATGTCTTGTCTTTGTGTGGACTTAGTCTGTTTTCATTGAAGAAGTGATATGTGATTCCAAAGAAATAACATTACATATAAGACTTGTCGATCCATTTAAAGGAAAAGTTTACACGTTAGAAGTAAGACATGCATGATGAGTAAGTATAGTGTAGCGGAAAAGGAGAGATGCAAGTAAAGGGAATTGTACAGTTAAAGGAAGTAGTCACTCTATCAAAAGATAAAAAAAATGACAGGCAATGGCTTTATGAAAATGGAAAAAGATAAAAACGATCCAAACTATGTATTTCTTCTACTCTACCCATCTCCTCTAAAGAGCAGAAGTTTACTGCTTTCTCTGCTCTTTGTAGTGTTATATAAATGTCATTCAGGCAGGTCAGAAGAATCCAATCCACAAAGTTGTGGCAGTGTTTCCGCAAAGTACTGTACACAAATAAATTATCCACCAAATTCGCTCCGTTCAACAATGTACTGGTGTGAGAGCTCACAAGCATTGATTATGTATATGTAGGTCAGATAAAAAAGTTGCCGTTGGTAAAATAAGTTGGCATTCACGACAAGTTGTTACTTACACTAGTTACACTTGCCCTACATCCACACTTAGATTCATGCATCCAGCCAGACAATGCAATGATAAGATGATTTGTTTGTCTTCTGTACAAACATGTTTGCCATAATCTTAGGTATGAAAACATGTACATAGCGTGGAAGATTACATGGATAGATAGGTGCTGGATAATATGTACATAGTTACATTTTATTATCTACCTATACCTGAGTATTATGTATGTATTATAAAAAAGCTTTTTAACTTCCTTACCCAAATCTAACAAGCACAAAACTACCATCAACTATTTAGCCATATGACGTGCTATGGAAGACAAGTGTGTCTAGAGATATCCCAACGTTGCCTTTATGAAAACAGAGATCACGTTTGATAAACTTGAGGCAGGCAGAATGACTTTTCTTTACTTAATCCGATTTCCTTTAAATCATTTTTCCGGTTTGACAGACCGTTACAACTAAAGTAGGTTACAAAAAAACAGAATCAACCAGAATACTAAAGAAGTGACTTAAATATTCGCAAATCGATGCTGGAATGCATAGTATCATGTGTTTAACACATTTTCTGTTCCGCGACTAATATTATGGTGCATTACTCTGTAGGAAAAAAATGAAAGTGAATATTTTAGCGATTTACGAGCTGTGTGTACCGACATTGCTCAATTTACTTTTTATAAAACTAAATACGACGTTGCATATTTAAATGATGAGATGGACGGACAAGCATCAAGGCACAAAAGTACGAAGGAAATGTACACGTACAATGTATTTAAGTTACATTATGTGACTATAAACTTTATAATATTTTATTTTGAGAAACAACCAGTTCTCCCCTAATTTGTATGAGTTGGTGTTTGTATTGTTATCGAAAATGTTGAAGCTCAACTGAAGAAAGTCTTGCTTTTTATTGGATATACATACTTTTGTACTACGTATTGCCATTTTGTTTTTATTTTTTACTTTGTATTCGCTGCGGGTAAAGAAAGACCTTCCTACTTTTTCCATGATTTCAACTCTTACCACTTCAAGGACTAAGGACCATGAAATGGAACCGAAAACTATATTACTTTGCTATAAAACAATCCGCCTTTTTAAAGCAGCTTGAGAAAGTGGCGAAGAGAAAGCATTTCATGTATGCATTGGTATTGGCTTAACGATTGAAACATTCATAAGCGTTTACCGTAGGTAGATGATTGACTATTGTCAATTGCATTAGTTCACCAAGCACAACCAAAGTTTGTTACTTCAAAATCGTTTCAAAGCCACTGAAGATTAAAGATACAGACAAACATCAGTAAATCGTACAGTAAAAAATAAAACGATTGTCATGTTATCCTTTTTCATAATATATAAAAGAGCCACAAATACGTTTTATTTGAACTTGTAAAAAAATGTGCAGCTCATCTTGCAAGCTGCAAACAATGAACGTGTTCTGAATTCTGGACAGCACCACTGGCTTGACCTGATTTCAAAGAAAGAATGATCTGGTACAGGATCCACCCGGTGTCAATGATGCTAGTATGAAAGTAAGTAAGTGTGCTGAAAAGTAGGTTAATGTATGCCAACTATAGGAACATGTAATATGAATATGTGATTCCCTTGAAAAAAGAGTCTGGTAGAGTGCATTCTCGTTCCTATTTGCAATTCAAGTCTAATAGCTTTATTTCTTCGATGCAACGGTCCCTTAGCGGATTGAAATTCAATAGCAGCTTAAGAAAGCCATTCAACAGAGAAAGTTCTTGGATCAGGATGGCTTCTTACACGGAATCATTCAGATTGTGGACAAGGTTTTGTTACTTCATTATTGCCCCTTTACGAAAATAAATCCAAGTCAGCCAACGGTGTTTGGAATTTTGGGATACAGTTTGGGTTTCATTTGAAGCGACCCGACACACAACTACAAGGAATAAGACAGCTAAAAGAAATTAGGATAATGGTTGCTGCGTGCAAGTGAAATCAAATTGTTTATTTAACAACTTTTACACTTCGTCTACGTCTAGTGATGACCTCAATTAGATTTACACGTTGCTTTTTTAGAATTAGTATATTTGCCAACAGTGTTGAAAAACAACCTAAACATTAAACATGCAAAAATACTTATTTTCATTCGTTGCGGTTGCAAAAGAAAGTTTACACTTTGTTTACATTAGGAGAAAGCGTGGAAAACAAGGGCCTTTTTATAGTCCAAGGTTAAACAACACTATCAAGTATAAATACTTTGAAAGTTGAGTGACCACAACACAAACACATCAGAGAAATACGCAAAAGCTGTAGACATCAATTCTACTTGTCTATCCCTTTTTTTGAAAATAACACCTTCACCATCATTACACTCATCATGTATTCAAGAAGTTTCATAGAAATGCAGCCTCATATTATATGGTCGAGTTATACGAACAGATGCATGCTGAAAATTTATTCGATTTTCAAACAGCTTATTTTTATTTATTTATGTTGCCTATTATTGTGTGAGTATTATGCTAATATTTAGGCACGAGGCATTCATGTATATTTTTCGCAGTTTTGCAGCTGTCTGTCTCACGAAATAAATCATCATAATCAAACAAACATGTCATTGATTATGATAATGTTTGACAAATGTAAAGATTTAGGAGCCTTTTTCCGAAATCATAGTAATTTTTGCGTATGTATGTGATTGCATACAGGAACGCATACAAGTTGAATGCATTGTGCAATTGCACAATGTGCAGTCAGTGTGTAGATTAGGTACACCAAATAATTAATAATATATACGTGACGTCTCGCAATGTTTTTAGCCCAATTCTAGGGACTAGCACATATCATTACTTTTTTACAATTAAATCATGAAATCATCGTTTATACGGTGCAAGCTAACAAGCAGGTCAAATATTTCCCTCGCCCCTCCCCACATGCTGACAAGGAAATGAGCACAGCTACCGCTTCATTTTCATACTGCAATGCAATACGTACATGTGTTCATCTATGTACATATTTATGTCAGACAGGTGAAACACCTACTGAGGAGATTTCAGCGTCCGTGTCCAGGAACTCAGGAAATATGCTACACGTGCCATAAATGAGCCGACTTACTAATCCTTGGTCATTTAATTAAAGAATGAAAGTTTTTCTATGCACCTCTTCAAAGTATTTGTATTACTTGGTGAAAAGCTTCCGGAAGAACCTAGACTCTTTTTTTTGCTTTGAACCAAATCGACTAATCGAACTAGTTGTGACCGGTTATTATAAAACACTGCTCCATTAGCCACTGAAGGAAACTGCGTGAACAGAGAATGATACAAATGCTGGAGAAATGGGCTAATTAGATAAGCGACGGGTTTTTCATATAATTAAAACCTTTCTCTAGTTTTTGCTCCGATTCCATGTCTGATGGCTCTACAGAGAATAGAGAATAGATTACACGGACGGTACATAGACGCAAATGTAAATACCTACCTGACCAGTCTTATTGGACTGCAGTAAATGAAAGAGAAAGAAAGATGCATTCGTGACAGAAGTGCTCTATAGGCAGTGATGAAAATGCTTGCAAACAACTTTTTAAGGATGAGGTTCAGTTATAGAAGCTCGTTTTCGCATATATCTGCAATCCACTATATAGCATCTGTATACCAAGTACAAACTACCGTCACCCTGTTCATTTTATAAAGAAACCATACGTCGGTTTCGCTATGTTTGTCTCTTTTTCACATGTAGAGAATTTGGCTGAGTAGTTGACGACCAGTCCAAACTAACACCAACCGCTTTCAATTGAATAGGGCTTTGGGGTCAGAAAACCCAATGGAAATTCGAAGGAAACAATATCATCATCATCATCAAGGGCAGAAACATTACTTTTGCAGATTAAGTATTATTATGTTCTATTTAGTGCAAAAAATTCTAAGGCTGTTGACAGTGGAGAAGTAGTTGACAAACTGCCTGTAGTAGTAATGAATTTACAATTTTTACATATAAATATCTGCACACGTATGTACATTTCTTAACAAACTTGTAGTTGGTTTTGACACTTGTGTAAAAAATCAAAATAAACATGGCATTTTCAATGCGTCTTTTAAACGCAAAAAATACACGCAGCTAGAGTTACTGTGTCTGATTTTTGGCACATTTTTAGGCAATGGAATGTGCGTAAACAACCAACTAACAACGGAGCATGCTTGTTTGCCAATGCTGATAAGCTGATAATGAATACTCTGCTATACACAATTATAATATTTTATTCATAACACTCATAAGTACCAACCAAGTATAATATGATGTATGTCAAAGAGAATAAATTCAATTTCAAACATTTGAATAATATGTATCGTTCGTTCCAACATTAGACATTTCGCTAAGACATCAACGTGCCAGCGCTCAGAGCTTCAGTAGTCGGTTGTTGGTAATCTTACGCTAAAGAAAAACTAAAAGCTTTTGCAAGGGATTATGCTCTATGTTGTTGACCATTAGTGTCCTCAGTCCGTAAACATAATTTGTTGATGTAGTGGCGGAGAAAACCATGATTTTTCAACGGTTCATTAATCAACAATATGGAATTCTCTCGCTCTCTCTATTCTAGCTTAACAAATAACACATAATATGGGTGTTTCCTTTTAAAATAAATGTTTATGGATAAAAGGTGGTAAACGCAGCATCAGAACAAAGTAGGCATACAAACATATTATTCATCTTATCATTCGGCATAAAACCACGTTCTGTTGTTCCATTCCAAAGAGCAAGAATGCTTGATGGTGAAGGGAAAAGGCTATATAGTGTCAACAACTCAACGCAACAGTGTATTGTATCGAAGGTCATTATCGGAAATCTTCCATAGCAGAAAGGAAACAACCTTTGGTTGGGCAAAAGGTAGCAAACCAAGCAAAGCAACCTTACTCTGACAGGTGACAAAAATGTCAAAAGTGTTTTAGCAAGACAAGCCAAACAAACTAATAATTACATATATTGTGTGGGTTTGAATAGGGTGGTGTGATCAAAAGCAAAGAAGTCTTGTAAGACTTTTCAAAGAATTATGAACCCATTGAAAGCATGTACGAACAAAATCTTTCATCATTACAAGATTCATATAAAGAGCTCTCTGACGATTTTACTAGCAAATGTTGCTAGATTTTTCAATGGATCACAACAAATGTCATTTTAATCTAGACGCAGAGGTGAAAACTTTATGGCAGAACATAATAGAGTCCATTAAATAAATTCGATTACCATTCACATACCAATCTAAATTTTATCCAACTAATTAATTTCCTGAACTGAATCATGTGCCCTCCACTGCGGCCGGATGTTAGTAAATTAACAGAGAATGACAAAAAGTATATTTGATGCATAAAACAATATGAAGCGTACTTGAAAAATCGTGAGGTGCAGTGAAACATTAAAATTCCAATTCACTTGCTGCAACAACGTACCAAATTTTATAAAAAGGGAAAGTTATTATAAAAACTCAAGTTGGAATTCAAGATTTCTCTGCTAGGTGGTACTTTCATTTTATCCTCATGTCTGGATAAATTCAATGAACGTTTATACATACAAAATAATCCTAGTTTTTTATGGGTAGACAGATTTTGAATGTGAGATTAAGACGGATGAACATTCACTTTCTAGACGCCTCACGGAAAGTCATTATGGTATTTCAGCATTTTGGAGTTTGTATTATATTATTGGTATTGAATTTGTAGCATTTGTCAATCTCTTNTATATTATTGGTATTGAATTTGTAGCATTTGTCAATCTCTTTTACTTGAAAAACTAGCTTCAGCCGGTCCCTTCCAGTAGAAAAGCTAAGGCTCTTTATAATGCTGACTTACTAAAGTAGAAAATTGCAGTGCAGTGTAAAGTTGCTAATAACTAAATAAACAAGAAAGTACGTTTCGGATGATGGGAAAGAAATAAGATTAGTTGGTGTGAGAAACATCCGCCTAAATCCAGAAATTGAGCTTTTTGGTTCTCGTTTTATTATTATTCTTGTGGTGTTCGTTTATTAGCACTGCATGAAAGTAGGTATTTAGTTAAATATGAAACCCACCACGAAGAAAGAGTCTACACATTTTAGGTGTGTATTATACACAGTGTTTCCTTTTGAATGCGGAGGCTTCCCCGAATGCGATTAACTGAATGATACAAATATAATTGAGCTCAGGCCCGCAAGGGCTTGGTTATTAGCTAGTAATTAATTATTATTTTATTTATTTTTACTTTTTAGTTACATTACCATTTTAAACCTACTGAGCGTCATTCGAAGGAATGAAACCGACTGAATTTTCTTCAGGACCAAGTCATACGTGGACCTGTCGAAAATACTAAATATGAGTGTGCATACTACGCGGCACTATTTGGTAAGTGCGTATTAGTTTGAGCGCTACCTAGCAGTTACGCAACGTAAGCAAATTGCCACACCTTGCCTTTTCCCATTGTTCGGCCCCCTGTTGCCAACACCTGGTTTATTGAAATTGCGTCGCAATTTTCACACAACTTAAGTATATTATGTGGATTTCTATGAAGCTGACCTAAACTGCTCCGCATTAACTTTCTTCCTTCATAGTAAATAAAAAAATAAAACTAAAGTAATCTTGACAGGAAAAGTGAAAATATGACAGAGAAACTGATTGAATATAAAATAGGTGGCATTGTTAGTGAAAGCACCATACGTCAGCATCCGTCATCAGCGTTGCTTTTCCTTTTAGTATATGTACATATGTGTGAATTTAACATAACACACTTATACGCAGAATATCTTTCGATAATTACAAATCACAATATAACACATGGCCCACACATCAGTTTTCTTTGTGTAATACTTGCGCACAACCTGTAACTTGCTGATAAATTCTACAACTTTATTTGATGATGAAGCACCTGTCGGAAAGGTGAACAGCCGCTCATGGCCAACATGTGACTAACATTGTACCTTTTTGAAGGCAAACAGGCATACGAGTTCATTCAATGTTCATAAATGATTACATATGTACAATGTATATGTAACCACTTTTTAGTATTCTCTAAATTACACTTAGATTGTAAATGAGGACTCGAGGTACGACACTTACTGCTGCTCTGATGATGATGCAATCCACCAACGACAAGTTGAATCTTGTCTCTTCTACGAACGTTGACTGATAATTGCATGCATCACCAATACTTATATTTTACCGGTGTCTTACTTTCCCCATTTCCAACAATTGTATTTAATAATGGAATCGGTAAAGGTTTCATGGCTGCTTAAAAACAAAGGAACCTGATCCTTGACTAGGATTCATAGTAAAATCTCGCTATACGGGAACCCTATATACCGTAAACCTCGATTTACGGGATGTATCAATTTCCCCCCTCCGTGATATTTTCTGTTAATTTCCCTTATATTAAGGGAACCTCGATATAACGTAAACATTTGATTTTCTCCTGAGGTTCCGGTATATCAAGGTTTTACTGTAGTAGGTACTTTAAAGCATGAAACGCGCAAACAGGTTATATAAGTTCCATTCAACTCAAAAGTCAAAATACATCACAACAAACAAAACTCGCACTTAATCAGCTCATTAGACATTGCCTACATACGTAAATATATAAGGTAAACTGTATCTGTCATCGTAAACTGATTTCAGTATAGTAAAAGCTTTATGTACTCATAACTTCTGGTGAAAACATTTTACAAATGTTCGTATTTGTATGCACACAGTCTTTGTTTGCATCAACCGAAAATGAGGTACGAGAAGTTGTACACAAAATTTATTATGGAGCTACATACAATTCCTTCATTTACCATAACATCTTTTATGATTGCCTGCATATACCAATATACCGATTGTATTCGGTAGCAATCAGACTAGAGAGAACACAAAATACGATTTTGACCCCTGGTAAAAGGAAGATCTTTTAAACAGCTGCAGTCAGTTTAATATTTTCGCAACGTGGTTGCAACATACCAAAAAATGTTGAAAGTAAATAACAAACTAAACCAAACAAATGATTCATGTTGATACTCTCAAATAAATAATGCAAAATTATTTTGGATTATTGACCGGAACGGATTTGAGTTTATTGAGTAACCAAATTTTATAACTAACATCCACTTACAAGGTGTATTATATAGTTCTCATGCATAATATGTATGTTCTAAGAGAAAGTTGGACACTAGTTACATGCTTTCACTTTATCCGCGAGTGATATACTTCTTATATACAGAACGCAAATGTACAAAAAACATACTTATGTTCTTATGTAGGAAGTAGCAATGAATCAATCAACTTTGTTTTTGTTGTGAAATGTCGGAAGCTCGTAGTTTCATACGATTATAGGTGATAAACAACCAAGAGTTATAAAAGTACGTATTATGTATTGACAAAACTGCCATACTATCATATTATGCTGAATTTTTCTTTACTAAGCCGATTCATTCTATATACCTACTAGATTGATGCTACTAATCGTAAGTGCTTTTTGGATGGCAAGCAAAGTGTAATAGAGGAATGTTGAAATTTCTTAGAGGAATAAGTCGTTGTTTTTGAGTCGATGAACTTTCACTCCTTTTTTTATTGCGCTGTCAATACATAATGAAAAGTGACACTGTTAATAGATATTAAATCGGGTAGCTTAAAGTAAAATCAACTCGTGCAAAAAACGTCTCAACTCGTTTCATGTAAATCGAGGTTGCAACACTGAAGGTAGGATTAAAAAGTGAGTGAACTAGAGGAGTAACGGTAGACAAAAGTCGTTGACTGTAAAAGGTACTCATCAACGGATGAATAAGTAGATGGAGATCTTGCAGTGCAGAGTTTCAGCAGAGAGAGATGGCTTATCGAATGGGGAATAATTAGGTTGTAATTCCTTGCTTTGTGCGGAAATTATGTCTACGCAGTAATAGTTCTAAATTTTGTACCAAAACTATAATATAAATCTTATCTTATCAGTTTTGCACATAACTGTGCCTGCAGTTAACGGCATTTGATTAGCAAACTGTAGAAAGCAATCATTTAATTGCAATTTCAATAAAATCGTTGTAAGTTAAAAGAAGCATAATTAATTTATTGTTTTAATTTTTCATGGTGTGCTGAATTTAGTGGAAGCAATCATTGTGCAAATAAAACCTTGTATTCACAGCTGAAGTCACTAATTATTTGTAAGTTCAGTGTGTACGTAGTACGTATACAAGCATTTCAAAATTACACAAAAAAACGTTGTGCGCTCGGGTAAAAATCACAGGTCAAAGTATTTACTGCTTTAAATTCCTGTCGTTTGATCACCTTCAAGTGTAAGAGGGAAAAATTACAGGACAAAATGTGTTTTCTAACTGTTTTGAAAACGTAAACGTAAGTTTTTTTTTCTGTGAAAAGACTCACTAAATTACCTAAAAATTGATTGCAGCACGCATGTGTGCAAGTAGCCAATTAATTATTTAGACTTCGCCATGAGGTATTTTCCCTTTATTTCTATTTTTACGCAGTGTGCTCCCTGCGTTTGGTATACTTTAGATATAACTAAACCATTCAACAATTGTCAAATTTTGGCGAGATATAATATGGGAATGAAGCATAATTTTTATATATTATGTATGTATGTTTTAGATCAATATGTACAGATATTGGGTGCGAGTACAGTAAAGTTCAATGATATTCACGTTGAACTGTTTGTTCGTGTTTTCCTTTGCTGTAATGAAAAGCTATTTAAATAAATTACTTTTCCCTCATCTTAAGTTTGTAACTTGCTAGGCTTGAATTTACTAACATTGAATTTATTACATTACTTGGGCTTCGTTTAGGAAAAAGTACTGGGATTATAGGATTGTTTTCGCAAAACGTGAACTGCGTTGACGCTCGTCTCAATTGGTATTGGGTTGACTGAACAACTGATTATTTTCACACTTTAAAAGAAAGTCATTGTCACGAGTTGTAGAGATATGTATTTGACATAAACATGACTGGATTTCTTAATAAAAGTAATGCAGAATATCTGAAGTTCATTAACTTGTTTTTGTAAAATCCCAGTGATTTACTTTATCATCATATATATTTCTTCATCTTGGTAAACCAATTATATGATTTCATAAACAAGCAAAGATTTTACTTGTTTTTCAAAAAGAGGCAAATGCAAAGAAATAGAGAAGGCGGTTTTGCCCGTAGTTGAACTTTCTCTTTGTGACTCCCTTCTTTCTCCATTTCTTATATCCACTTTCTTCAAGCCGAATAACAACTACCTGCTAATACACAGGTATATGCACATGAGTTGCCAATAAACTTGAATACACAACACATTTAACAAACATTATTTATCTATTTTTAGTATTTACGAAAACAATTCAGAACATATCATGTTTATCCGGTTATCTCTGTCTAATAGTCACAAATTGCTTATTTACAAGATATGCAGACTTAAATATCAACATGTGTATATCCTTCTGATACTTCTGCTACATATCACAGATGAAGACCATTTGATCATCAACCGGAAAAAATATCAGGTTAACTGTGTAATTTGTTTAGATTTTCTAACTTTCTTCCTCTGAGTAGGTGTACATAAATATGTAGGCATGTATATAAAACAAGAAATTATATTCACATCTAACACTAATGCACTCCCATTTGAGAATGTTATTGGTAGGTAAAATGACGTGGAATTTTTTAGGCATATATATTGTTTTGAACCTTGACCTGTAAGAAATCCATTCACCCTATTGATATTGAATCCTTTAATAGTTTTTCATACATTAACTCAATCATAAAGTTTCTAGTTTGAGTGAACTGGATCATTACTGTGAAAGAAGATTATTGTGAACATTTTTTCTCATTTGACCTTCAGTTTTCATCAAATTGAATTCAGCGGAATTTATGGAGGAAAAATTTGTTGCTTGCATGATAAAGTAAAAACACAAGTAGGCATATGTATATCAATATAAAAATAATTTACGCTTAGTGCACTAAACAATAATAGGTAATATTACTTTAAAGACAGTTATTTTTCTTCGCAACTTTCTAATATTATTAGTAAATACAAGCAGTACTACTGGCAACACACAGTCCATAGGGGGGCAATTTGAGTTGAATGCATTTTGTTGCAGCTTTTCACCAACAAAATCCGAAGTTTTACCTATCACTACAAAAGTTACCTGGAGTATGCTTTAATACCGCTGCATTCACCCGTTCTGGTTACTGGTTCCCTATATTCCCACCATTATTTTGTCTAGCAAGCTATTATGTTTTTTACAGGAAATAAACACTAACATTTTTGAGAAGCACAGTGGGAATCACAACGGATACGTTATTCATAGTCATACTTGTATAATTTTTATTTAATCTGTGTATTTATGTATGTACCTATACCTATATACTTGCGTTTCAATCTTTTGAAAAATAAACAATGCATGAAGAGTTTGTTTATACACCAATCAAAAAATGAAATACATACATTACATGCAGAAATGCAGATGTAGACTTAAGCTCACTACAGTATACCCATTTTGTAAGCAATCCTAAATTTTTTATTTACATGCATTTGCAACAGCAGTCCAAGCCCAAGAATCAAGACACTGTGCTTAACTTTTTGTGAATGAGATGATAGATCATGCAATTCTTCATAAGCTCAAGCTCTTAGTACCACCCACCACATTCCATTTTTTGTTTACATAAGGTCGGGAGTGCTTAAAGCAAAAAATAAAACAATTCTTCAGGAAACATCCCTATTAGCGTTCTTTTATCTGCTAAATACTCAAACTCTTAGTACCACCCACCACATTCCATTTTTTGTTTACATAAGGTCGGGAGTGCTTAAAGCAAAAAATAAAACAATTCTTCAGGAAACATCCCTATTAGCGTTCTTTTATCTGCTAAATTTGTACTGGTGAACCTGGTTCTTTTCAACTTCATAAATAACCTTGGCCATTTTCAACAGTACAATTTACAAATTCTTATACTTTGTTGAAAACAAGATTTCAGGCTTCAGTTTTGGATTCACACAGAACGAAGTTATAGGATGAGTTATGGTATTTTGTTTTATACAAAAATGTTTACACTATTTATTTTGTTGATTGCAAAAAAACATGCATAAAGAGATGATACAAAAAGATGAACTCATTGGTTGGTTGGCCAGTAACAGTTTGTATAAAGTAAAATTTTGATAGACATGGCTCAGACTTTTAATGATATGCACGTACACACGTACTACATTGCGAAAATACATAGGTATTATATCTTTCCAGTAATAAATACCTGACCAGATCTATTGGACCAGATATTTGAAAAATAAACAAAAAATGCAAATGTACGGCTCATTTCACACAGTAAGCAACAATTTGCAATCATAACCAAAAGCCAGCAACCAAGAACAAAATATTTGCGAGGAAAATATTAGAGACTCGTTTATTAACGGGTAGACTTCGCAATTTTCAATAGCTGTTTTGGTGTCCTACTTAAAGCTTAGTAAATATGGTTCCAAATCAAATCTGAAGGATTTGGATTTTACTTCCGTTTCTCTTTCTTGCATTTTATAGTATTTAGTATTTATTTGGTAAACTCAATCTTGCCTGCCTGCCTGCCTGGTCAAGCTTAAAAATGCTCGCAATAATTACTAGAGACGTAAGTAAGTGGGAAAAGTTCTGATATATTTCTCTAACTTTTTACATGAGTGTATATTTTATCATAACTAGAAAAATACTGGCCCAATTATTGGATTTACAGCATGGGAGAACGAAAAATTGTACTATATTCCTTCATGCATTTACAGAATAGGTATTATTTTCTTGTACGTAAAATACTTTCTTTGTTTGATACTCATTAACTGCATCATCTCAACACGGAAGATGGAAGAATACACAGAATATGATAGAATTACATAGGACAGTAATGAGACCAAGCAGCATGTATTTACACGGGGTAGTGTGATGATAAAACAGGAACGGTTATAATATACCAGAGTTTTTCGAGCTCATCCTTGCTTTTACCGAATCACATCACAACATTAAAACTGGACTGAGGGAGTGTGTCGTTGTACAGTTCTCTTGCAACAGCAGATCAGAAAGGTTGGCATCTTTTTCCTTTCTGTCTTACCAAGTTCTAACAAAATACGTAAAACAAGTTTGCTATCCTCACAGAGAATAGCAAAAATCTTTTGCATCAAACACACCGATATTTAACCCACCACATTTGCTATCGTTTACTCAGTCTGCTGGATGGCGTCAGCAAGAGCACATCTCAGCTCGATTCGTTGAAACAACTTTTTGTGAAAGTAAATGCATACATTGCAAGTTGGAAAGTTTGAGTGAGTCAGTGACAAGAAACTTCTTATTACTGTACCTATTCCATATTGTACGAAACCAAAAGGATTGAAGTGAGAGCATAATATAGCTCTAACAACAGCCGTTTGCGTGGGATCTGTTGTACTGTGCCCATTGTTATATTCAAAACACCGGTTTAATTCAACATAAAGATTTATCGCAACTTTTAACTAATCGAATGAAAATTACAATGAAGAATTCTGAGGAGAAGGCAACTGGTGGGGGAATCACCACAAGCATAGCCCACTCAACGAGTAACGTTCCTAACACAAATCCAAGAATAAGAATAGCTGTATTTGGACAACATGAAGTTGGCAAATCAGGTAAATATAACTTTCACTACTACTAGTTCCAGAAATAAGAATATAATTAAATGCTGTAGCATCAAATCATTTACATCAGGTCATATATCTCTTACAATTTGCAATATCAAAACATTCGTATAACTCAATGGTAGTAAATCAGATAAATACTATAAGCTAGTCCAAACAGCGACATTTTTAGAAACAAGAATTAAAACTTTAATTTTTCTAGCAAATGGTAGTAGACATTGAAAAATACGATGGATGCTGTCCCTAAATCTTTTGCGTCATTTATTGATCAATGCCTACTTGACCAACTGCTTTTTAGGTCACATCCTCATTGATGTCAACATGTCCATTGTCGTATAGTATATTAATATAACAGACTCAAATTGCCCCTTTAGTGAAAGATATGCTGTGCTTTATACAATAATATAATAATGATGTCACTGGAGAAGAAAGCCTAAAACAAATTGCAACCACAACACGACTAGGTTCAGTTAGAAGTTATAACAGTCACCACAGAAAGCGAAGATAAACATCGTAAATAATATTAACAAGAGAGGGGCAATAAAGTTGCACTTTTATCGTTCATATTATATCAGGTTATTTTTAATATTCTCAAATTGCATATAACGATAACAAATTGCTTTAAGTATTCACACATATATAAAGAAAACAACATATTTTGCAACTTATGATGACGGTAATATGGTACACCAAGTACTGATTATGATTATGACTGACTCACCAAAAATACGCATCCAGCAGCATAATAATAACAACCGAAACAAGTTGAAGTAATATTTATTTGCCAGATCTTGTTAAGCTCTAAGCTCTGGTTTCTTTTACGTTCTTGAAATGTGGAGGCGGTTGATGCATAGAAAGAAAAGAGGCGTGAAAAATGTAGACGCTGACTCTTTGGTGTGTGCTGTGCTATGTAAAGTCTTAATACAAAGCTCCTATCTAGATTGCGGAAGGAAACAAGCGAGGAGGCGCCTTACATTTCTCTCGGGCGACTTGTCGCCGTATTTCTTTGCTTTTGCAAAGAAAATTAATTGGATAGAGAAAATATGCTAAAGGAAAGACTAATAAAATTACAAAAATGATAAAGAGGAAAAACGTTGAAACTTCTTTTCAAGACAAAAATTAAATTGATTGCCCATCTGAAATTGGGTGAGAGGTGAGGAAATGAAAGAAGCAGAGCTAAAGTGTAAATGTATAGCACGGTTTAAAGATTGTTAGGAATCAGGAAACAAGACATACAATTGCAATCCATGATGTGAAATGAAGGAAACTGATATTTTATAGCCTGTTTCCTCTTTTTAGAGGTGACAATAGATAAGCTTGCATAACTTGGTTGATCTCAATATTTGCAAAAAAAATTATCGTCAAACATGAACTTCAGCCACATTAGACAATTAAAAATACTTCAAACTATCGGTGGTTCTTCAACATGCGGCATTCTGAAAATTTAGTAAATAAAAGAGAAAAATATCTTTTTGAAAGCTCTGCATATCTCAGTGGACTTGGTTTGAGTCACGACGGTTCCAAACAAACCTTGAATACAAGCCAACCCAATAAAATGCCAGTGAATCATTGGTTTGTCACTGCTTGCTCGTGTACGCTTGAGAGCATTTCTCGTCGCCAGTGAGAGAGAAACGATAATATTCGTTGAAACCAAATCCATACTTAAATGTTTTTTTTTACATAAGTAACATTATACAACAACGAATTGAATTAAAATAGTGCATGCGAGATTTTTAGCTACTTTTGTAATCGTAAAAATGGTTACAGTAATTTCATATTATCTATTTAGTAAAGTATGACATTCAATTTGGATGAGCGTTTTAGTAATATTTTATTATAGCACTTTGAAACTCAAGCCTGTGAAAACATAAACAAAAAAATATCAGTATACCAATTTACTAAATAGGAAAGTAGGAAACAAAATGATCAATACATGCATTATATATATATGGAAAACAACATCTCTTTAGCAGGACCTTGGGATTGCCTTGCAAATTCTCATAAAATATTAATTGGTTCTATCTTACCGGAAACCATTCAAAGAAATGCGCTCATAATAATGCTCTTAAATCTCCGCAAACACAATAATATAGGAAGCAGGCAATACTGTAAGTGTTTGTTGGTTCATTAGGGCAAAACATGGGAGGGCGTGTATTGACTTTGCTCGTGACTGTCGGTATTATAGAGAAATGAAACCCAAGTTGACGAAAACTATATATTGAGAATGTGTAATAATAATGTTGATGTAAATATGTGACGCAACGTGCCACCCAAAACCCAAGAGTCGATTCTGACCTTCGATATTATTCTACACAATATGCATCAATCCAGATAAGTAAATGAAGCATTCTTAGTCAGCTCTTGTTAGCAAACACACTCATTTAGAAAGGAACCTGTGGAATAATATGATTATCTACGAAATCTACGAAAATTTGATTTGAGACAAGGACAGGAAAATCAAGTGGGGTAAATGTATGCAGCATCATCGATGAGAAATTGATGTAATCTGCAGTTTCGTTTGGATTATCAGAAGCTTGCAAAAGAAAACAAGTGATTCCGCCAAAACTACGTCACATTCGTCATCACTTGCTAAAGCCAATATGATAACAACAATTCTCTTCTATTATGACCTTTGGGCTTGCATTTAGATCAATAGACGTACCAGCTAGAAAACTCATTTTGGTTAAAATGCTTTTAAATTGTGGTTACTACTTGAGAAAAAAATACTTGGAAAAGTATAAAATAGTACGTGAAAACTTCAAAGTAAACGCGAATTAAATATTACTACGAACTGAATTGAATGTTCAGCAAAATTATAAAAAATTGTAGACTGATGCATAATCGAAGGTCGATCAGTTCAATCTTTGCATAATACTTTGTTTTTATGTGCTAGTGCACTTTGCCTACTGGACTCTGAATCATAATATTCATAATATTGATAACTGTTTGTGGCATGCATCTAGAAAATTATTACGATGTGTTTTGCTGTATGTTGTACGTGCTCATGAAGTTGATTTTGTTTTCAGCGATATAATACCTCTTCAAGGTCCAATGAGGAAGTCACATAGTGAAAATGTGACTATTCAATTAAGCGTTGTTCAAACAAACAGCCATATAAACGCAGTCGGTAGTCGTTACATAAATGTAGGTATGCTGTATTTTTACAAGAAGCTTGCAGTTTTATAATATTATAAATCGGCAGAGATAAACGCAAATACGCTTCCCAGAAGTAAAGTAATTCGGTCGTTGCTAATATTAAGTTAAAAAATCATTTTTCTCATGCAAAAAGAGCATACAATTCTTCAAGAAGCAAAAAAGTCACGTGCTACTTAGAAGTGCTCAAAAGGATAGTATTACACCAGAACAACTACTAATACTTTTAGAAAACGTGAAGAAGAACAGCATTATAGTATTATCATAAACTTGAAAAAATGAGTTGGCGACACAAGGAAAACTTCTTATTATTTCAAAAGAACGAAAAGAGAATTCAAGAAATGATTCCTTTATTGAAGGAGTGTAAAAGAGTGGTTGTGTTACGTGGTTTCGCAACTAAGCGTTTCCATTTGAATCACACTTTGCACTCAAATCGATCACACTTCTGGGGAAAGTGCCGGATTCATCTTAATGAGGAAGTACGCTAGTAAGTACTAAATTGTTCTCAAATAGGTGCATGCTTGTGATAAAAGTTGGCTAGCATAGGTATAGTTCAACCGTACGTCATAGGATACATACATATTGGTGTCGTCACTATAATAGTGAAGCAACACAAAGCCAGCAATCAACAATGTACGTACTTTGCAAATGATGTGAATTTGGATGAGCTTCTAAATAAAAAGAAAGTATTTCAAAATGTGTAGCTGGAAGCCTTGACGGCAGTCCGTAGTGGCAAGTATTTTCTCAATGCAGTCCAATAAGCCCACACAAGTAAGCCATGTCGATGAATCATGATTTTCGTTCTGGAGTTTTGAGCACGTTGTTTCCAGCTGCATGAATGAGTCTCATGGTTAGTATGCGTGAGCAGAACAACACGTACTAGATAGTAAGTTAATTTTCTGCTGTATCGATCATCTAGAGACATGAAATTTAATCGGTTATCCCCTTTGAACAAAATGGTGCCTACATACAACAAGTCGTTGTTGTATCAAGCTGACTGCGCGTGTATCATATCAGCACTTGATAACTTTTCTCCAAAAAAAATAGAGCTGATTGTGCCGTAATTTTAGCCATAAAAGATAAATAGAATACACAAACAAACAACACATAACCATTCACTGATAGAGCATTAATTAGCTAACTTTGTGTTCGAGGTACAATTTTGCAAAATCTTCTCTTTTGATGTCAAGTTTTTCTCATTGCGTTAATGTAATTCATCCTATTTTGTTTCCTAAAGCCAACCCAGTTTATGTAATACTGATTTTATTTAAAGGCTTATATGGAATTTGTTCTTCACCCAGAAATTTCCAAACTTATATAATCCCTGCTCTTTGCCTCCAATATATCATAAAACTGCTGCAACTTTCACTGCCACTACTATTATATAATGTAGTGTAAATTTGCATTGCAACATCAATCCTACTTTACATGCACTCAAAGTAGATCTTCGGTCTTGTTGACATCCTTACGTAAAGGTATAACATTCACCGGAAAAAGTAGAAGCTAGAAATCTCTATTTGATTTGGCATTCTGGAATAGCCTGGAACGGAAATTATAGAATTGAATTGCAAAACATGTGTACATAAATATCTTAAGTATTGTTAGCTTTTATTTGATATTTGAGTCTTCCTACTGGCCAAGTAAATATATGTGATTGACGAATTGATTTGGTGCAAAACATTGAGGGAAAGCATACATGGTCATACATAAGATGGAGAAGTGGTTGCATAACCTAAATTAAATAAATATTGTATAGCGCTAGATGAATGATGAAGCAATGCTACCTATTAGAAATAGGGTAATGAACGATAAAGTTATTGTACGAAAAACAATATTTATGCAGTTATCATAATATTATTTACTATGTAAATGGGGTTTTGCTGACCGGTCATATTGAATATTCTCTCGTAAAAGCCATATTTTGTTTGCATCTAAAACATAATTGCACTCGATATGATAGGAAGTTGGTTGAATACGGCTTTTTCGATTAAAAAAATATTTTGGTCTGCGTAGTATAATTTTATTGATTAATAATAACCAATTAGTTCATACCCAAATGCATTGAGTTAACTAATGATTACTATTTTTTTCTTACAGCACTCACTGTTCGATACTTGACTAGAAGATACATTGGAGAATATAAATCCAACTCAGGTAAATATTTATGCTATTCATTCGTTTTCGACTTTATTTAAGACGCAAAAAAGGATACCTAGCTGACTCATACAAGAATATTATGTACCTATGTAAGCTGATGTGACGTTTATTGGACTCGAAACTGTTGACTGTGCAGTCTATCCTATTTTCATTACTAAAAAGATTCATAGGGTTTATCCTGGGTATTAAGAAAATACGCATCAAGTTGCAAAAAACGGTGTAGAATATCTTTTTAATAAGCATCACGTACTATGAAACGTGCGCTTAGAAATGTGATAGAGAAAAAATTGAAAGAAAATCATACTAGTCCTAACGACTCTTACTCGTAGCTCATGTAGAATCATGACACAAGAAGTCATTCATTTTTTCCCAACTTAACTGCTTTCTAGTCAATAACTCTCCATCATTAACGTAATATGTCAGTATTTTATTATATTTATAAAACTAAACTAGGCACATGCAGTATTTTGATATCCTTCATTTTTCGCTTTTCTCCTCTATTTTTGTTCAAGCTGGTAAGCTACCACTCAAAAATATTATATTTTATTCGGGTGGGAAGCTGTTTTAAAATATTTGAAAGAATAAACCGAAAAACATCTTCATTCACTAAAATTTGTTAGAGTAGCATTTAAAATGGTAGGTTCTTTTTTGTGAGTGTGCATGTACAAATTATCAAATGAAACACTAATTTGAAGGAAAAGCCTTTTTTTAACGTGGAACTAGGTATACACAACTTTTCTTGTACCTAGCCACACACTTCCGGCGCCACGATGTCGCGCCAACGGTTTCTTCAGTAGAGAATGACAAAATTAAACTGAGTGTTGCTTGTTGTCGTATTAAAGTTTGCACGTCTACATTTTTAAGACTATCTAACACGCGTTCAATAATTTACCCTCTAGTTCCTACGCTAAGATGTTCTTAATTGTGTACCTACTTTAAAATTCATCATTCGCTACTTGCAGTTTTCATGATGTAGGTCTGAGAATGTCTTGGTTTGCCATACTCAAAGTATGATTACTCTGAAAATTGTACAATCTCTTACATGCGTACTGTTGCAGATGTACCGATTTTAATCTAAAATCCGTAATCCTTCTTTTTTTGCGTTTTATCTCAACTTGACTATATCTTGATATTTCTAAACGGATGAAACATTTTTTTTTTGCACTTGGTGCATAAAATCAACCTATTTTGTCAGAGTACTGAACGCTGAGCTGTTCTAAAATCAAAACTGTTGTTGTGCTCATAATATTTATTAGAGTGAACAAGTTTCAGACTTCACAGATACGCTTGTGTACTAATTGTTCTGTAGATTTCGAAACCCCGAAAAATGCATGTTCCAATCCTGTAAAAATAAAACAAATGCTACATGTTGCATTTTACTTGCCCGCATCAGCAAAATAAAACTCTATTTTTTACAATACTTGTAACAACGTTTTTGATTGTGCATAAATATCCTATGTATCCCATCATGAGTAAAGGAATTTGGAGCGTAGCCCGATTCCCATAAGGTTCGCATCTCATCAAGTAATGAAGGAATGCCCTTTCGAAAACGAAAATTTGCAACAAGTGAAAGGAAAAACAGCATAATATGCAGATGGTCTCAATAAAACCTCAAAATAGACTACAAAGCTCATATATTATATTACCTAATAGCGACAATAATTTAGATATTTTAATGCTAAAAGGACAATTTGACGACAAAATCATATTACTGAAAGTAAATTTTGTATATTTGACTAATTGGAAATCATAATTTACTTTTTACAGACCTCTTGTATCGACAAAATGTAACAGTGGGGCATACTGCAATTGATGTCGAAATCATAGATATTTCCACCTCAGTGGTAAGAAGATATAGCAAATTTGCAATGGCTTAGTAAAAATGAAAAAAAAATCTAGCATTTCAATTTTAACAAATTATTTACTTTGTATAAATAGGGACCAACAGAATCACGACGAAAAACATTCCCAGTGGAAGAGATGCAACGAGCTGATGGGTTCGTAATAGTATATTCCATTACAGATCGCAGCTCTTTCATGTTCGCTCTAGAAACTTTGGAGATGATCACGAACCATTACAATCAGCAAAGTCCAACACCTACTAATTCCTTGTCAAGTTCCAGTGGAACCAGTAGTTGCAGTAGCAGCAATAGTTCTCCTAATGCATCACCACAGCCAAAAGCCACATGCCCTATTTTATTGGTTGCCAACAAAAACGATTTGGAACATTTGCGAGCTGTCGAAAAGGTAGAGGGATTAAGCACTTCCATGCAGTACGGCTGTCACTTCTATGAACTCTCCGTTGCAGAAAACTCTCCAGAAGTATACACATCTTTCCAAACTCTCATTTCTACATTTGTAACTCAAAACCAGCCGTCCAAGAGAAAATTTTCCGTTTCAAAAATGTTGGGAAATTTAAGAATAGGGAGAACAAGTCCATCCCACCAAGTAGTTACTAGTCAAGCTTCCATCATTGATACCAACAGTTTATCCGATTCAAGCGACAATTCAGATAACATTCCCTCTTCCAATGAACAAAGCACACCTAATATAATTAACCATGTACGTCAATCCTCAGCACCTGAAACATCTACTTCCCCTACGGGGAGTGTGGGAAGCAATGGTGGATCAAATTTGAGCAACAGCATTTGCCACTTGAAAAGTAAACTGGTTGAGCTACATTCAATGAAAAAACGACACAACTCTCCTCCAATATGTTCTCTTTAAATTATTGTAAAACTAATGATGTTTTGTGATTTTTATAACTTCAAACCTTTCTTTAAATAAGCAATGCTAACGTGCATAAGTTGATATCAGTACCTCAAGTGGAAGTTATATTATGCATATGAAAAAAATTAAAGTAATAATTGATTTTAGTAACTAGTTTGAACAGATATTCTTAAACAATTTATTGAGGGGAACAAAATTCGGACTCAGTAACTATTGTTGTATTAAAGATAAGAATCAATGCTCATAAATGCCGATGGTTGAGTAGCGCTGCTTCCGAGATTCTCGCATAGACATTTAGGTATTTTAATACATGTTAATTTAGTTTTCCTTATACTACCACTAAATAACTATTCTTTATTTTCGCATAAATGAATATCACGAGCTGTATAACATCGAAATTGGTAAATTTGTTTCATGTGTGAACACTCCTTCTACACTGCGTACGTCGTAAAATTGTAAATGCATAGGCTCCCGTTGTCAACTTACACACATCCTAATTATACAGTCAAAACACGATTACTCGAGTTATACTCGAAATACATCACCTATAAAACAATAATGATATTGAAAATAATAATGATTGTTGAGCAAAAATTACAACAATATCAATTAAATAATTGGACGTTCGAGGAACAATTAGGTAAAAAAAAGCTTTCATGGAAGAACTATGCAAAACTATCTACATACATACATTACATAAGTAGAAATAGATATACTTGTTGTCTGTTATCCAAAGGTGAAAAATTCACCCAAAATAAATTATCGTATTCGTACTTTCTTTGCTGTGTATATAAAGTGTATATGTTCAGAATACTAACTGAGCAGTTAATTATAATGTACTTATAGTAAACATTGAATTTTACCAGTCTCATCTGTAGACTATTCATGCATAACAATAATTATGATGCGCACAAAATATGTTTTCCAATAAAAAAAGCTCGTTTAAAAATATATACAGACTTAAGGGCACATTATTATTTTTCCTTTCGTTCATGCATTTACTATTTCGTATACCTAAAAGTACAGTCATGATTACGATATTTCCAAGACATGTGCCTGATAATTGCATACTCCACTATTGTGAGCAAATGAAACTTTCAAAACTACTTTTGTCCAGTGATATTCAATGAATATTATTATTCACAATCTTGTTAAAAGCTATGGCAGTTTAGGATACCCGGCTATCATCATCATTTGAAGTTGCATGGCCATTGATGCGCTCATGATCGTCAAGCACAGGTTCATTAGCGTATAGTCCCGGGTTGAAAAACAGGTTATAATGGAAACCAATATTATGAAAACTCGACATTTGTTTCGTTCCATATTCACTGGTTAAATTGCGCATTTCTAAACCAACCTAAGCAGAAAGTAAAGGAGCATTAAAGTCATTCATTCAATTGATTACTGGTAACTTTCCCTTCTAATTTATAAAACTACCTTTCTTAGGAGACCCATTAGTTCAGTGTTCCATGCATGCTCCATAAAAACTTTGCTAAGTGAGTGTATATACCAGGTACCGTGCTCTGTGTCACGATTCGAGACAAATCCAGGTACTGTTGAGTAGCAAACTATCATATCTTCAGTTTCAGGCAAATTATCAGGAGGTTGAACAGTCCATTCAACCGAGCTAGATACTTGAGATTCTGCCAAAGTTAAATCTTTGCCATCAGTTTGAGTTCTTCGCACACCACGGTCCCTTTTCTCTCCTTGACAAGCTTGCACTATAAATATTTTTGGTTTTCCTTTAAGGACAGTGCAGTGCCTATTGTTAAATAGGTTTAAAATCTCCTCATAAAAATGCCAATAATTTTTTGAGGAATTTCTACAGTCTTCAGCGTCAAATGAGCGAATTTGTCCTTCCTTAATTACATTAAAGGGAAAAGAGTGTGCTGAATTATAAAAGTTTATTTATTTCAAAAGAATATTTTTTTTCATTTCGGTACTCAAATTTTATACCTTCCCATGACTCATAATTGCTACAACGCAGGCATCAACATCCTTTGCTCGAAACTGGTCGAGGAACTTTTTAATTATGCCGGTATCCGGATTAATTAGCTCATTTTTCCTTACATTATGTCTTATCATCACTTCAAATCCTAGTTGTTGAAGCAATTCATGCAAATGTGAAGAATCTTTTTCAGCTCCTTCTCGCTTTGCTGCGTAATCCCCCATGAACTCAATATTGTTGATTATTAAGGCGTACCCTCTAGGCCTTGACATCATAGTATATGACTGGAACCATAAAATATGTTAAGTGTATACTGAGGACTGAATTGAATTTTACGGCTAATTATATTGTGAACTCATACATACATCATGAACTCCATTGTTGTAGCTAACAGCAGCTCTAACTCGAATGGTTAGAGCTGCCTGGTCATCCATTGTACATGACGCAATTGAAGTTCTTAGTTGATCTGTTGTCGATGCAGACGGTGAAGAACATGAGCTGGAGGGGCTATTGCTACCACTCAACGGCTCAACTCTACTAAGAAGATAAGTTGTTGACATGTTAAGAATTTTACACAAGGCACAACTGAAAACTCGCTATTACTATTCCTTGTATTAGAAAGTCCAAAAAATTGTTACCTCGAAGGATGCGAACGCATAAGCGGAGAGCTTGGAATGGACGTCGAAGAAGTTGGTGAATTGGAACTACTATGATTGTTGAATGCATATCCATTCGTCAAATTTTCATTTCGAGAACCAGTAGTACTGGATACTTCGCCAACTGCTGACGGAACCGTGTTTTGAATAAGATTGCTATGTCGCGACCTAAGAACGCTGGCTTCACTAATGTGTCCGCTTCTTTCCAGTGATTCAACCAATATTTGAAACGCTTGAGGTCCACGTTTCGTATAATTCATGAAAAATTCCTGTGCTTGTTCTTGGGGAACTCTGTACGAAACCTACAACAATTCAATTAAAGCAGATAATTTTTCCATTGGTCATGTCAACTTGCAACATTTAAGCTGTGCAACGACCAAATTTAAAAAAAGATGCACACATTGGATGCTTATGCGTTGACCCATGAGCATTATACACGTTACTCAAAGTGGAGAAAGTGTTTGTAAGTATGTAAATAGAAAAAAAGATTTAGCAATGATCAGTCGTGCGTGCAAAAAAAAAACTAATACAATAATATGTTCCTTTATACCTTGATTCGTTCTATAAAAACGTGATCAATAACTCCCCGATGGATTAATTCACGATACAAAGCTTCCAAATCAACCAATGATGATAGCCTTACTATGTTTCTTTGAATAGTGTCTCTATCCGCTTGCTCCATTTTAACTCTTGTACCGGTCTCGTTATACAATAGTAGCAATTATTGAATTTGGAAACCTGTAATATAAAAATAATAAAAACACGATAATGTAAAATACATTACATTGCATTTGTTACCCCCACGTAAAAATGGTCACACAATAAAACCGTTTGAGCACACGCAAAAAGTTCAAACAGGATGTCATTATCCATTAAGTCATGCTACTTTTTAGTAAAAATGGACTAGCTTAACATTGTACTAGTACAAATATCCACGTAGGTATGTATATGTATCATGCAAATATTTTATTAGACGACAATGCTAACAGGAGTTAAGAAAGGGTGTTGGGTGTTGCATTCACTAGATTTCTTCATGAAGAAAAACTTGTGCCCAAGTCGTCAAGCATTTTTTTTCAAGTTTTTATAAGAGTGTTAAATTAAGAAAAAAATAAGTATAATAGCTTAATATTTTCAGTGAACCTGAAAAAATCTTGACTTGCATGAAAACACACAACATTACCAAAAAAATAAAAGTATAAAAAACCTCCATTCAAACATCATAATGAGATCGGCGCAGTACAATTTGCCAAGTGGTGTAATTACTCTAGTGTAGTTCCAGACTCTAGTGTAAATTAACTGGCCAAGACAAATAAACAGATGACTTGGAAAAAGTGTGTGATAATAACTTGTACAATGTACAATTTGTGTCTTCATATAAATTCCTCTCACACAAACCTTCGCAGTATGAGTATATAATTGCCTTTGTCTACTCACAGTACAGTCAAACTGTTAACAATAGGGGATGCAGTACGGAAGAGGTAGACGTAGTCATTTTAGCCAGAAAATTATCTTTTTCGTAGTATTTTCTTCTTTTTTAGTTAATAGCTTACATAGTTTAACCGTGACAAAGTAAAATTTGCTACACATCTTTAATTTCCCATGCATGCATATGCTATACACGACAAAAACTTCATCTTCAGTAAATATCCCATCAAATTTTCAAGGTACAGAGACAAAGAAAACTATTTCAATATTTCGGTGCGATAATGCGGTAAACCACCAAGTCATACATCAGAATCAGATCGTATATGAGAATGCAATTAACAAGCCATCCTTTTGTGAGTTCTCTATTCACGCACACAGTTTTCCTGAATTTCAATGCTAAAAGAAAGTGATACCAAACTGATATCTGCAATAAGAAACAATTGGCAATAAAAGCATGTGCCAAAGAACATCAGAGTCCATAACAGACTTTTCTTTTGGATTGTTTCAGTATAGTGTGTATATAAAGAGTAACCTTCAAGTGATACATCATCAATGATCAAATTACATCTCACTGAATTCATGCACGTTGAGCGACAGTTAGCACCCGGGACTGCACTGCGACAATGTATGCGACACGCGATGCAAATTAATCAGTGAATGTTGTTCAACCAAACGAGGAGCAAATGAAATTTAACAACTGATTTGACATTCTAGTCAAACCACAACAATAATAATCATGTTCACATTATTAGTGCACAGAAATCGAAGAACAAAAGAGAGCTATAAATGCACACTATCAATACAATTATTACACCCTTTCTCATCTCTACCATTTTTACGTTAAG
Organism: Lepidocyrtoides sp. E14; assembly: GCA_027743805.1. Lineage (NCBI taxonomy): Eukaryota > Metazoa > Arthropoda > Collembola > Entomobryomorpha > Entomobryidae > Lepidocyrtoides > Lepidocyrtoides sp. E14. Next base: position 40,916 of record JAHZMZ010000859.1, read on the forward strand.
CTATGCACATCTTATTATTAGAGATAAAAAATAGAAAGTGTTTAAACACAGTACAATTATCCAGCACCTACTAGCAAAATACCTCTGTTCTGTCAGATAATAAGCAATGAATAAATAACAGCAACAACAAACACATGCTTCTTGTTTTGTGCAATGACACAATCAAATCAGCCAAATTTTATATTCGATTCAACACATGACACACACTTTGCCTGTATTATTACCATTATACCAAAAAAAAAATTATATTACAACCTTACCTCTTGTTGATTTTTGACAAGCAAAAAATGAAAACGGCTATAATATGTAAATACTTGTCTAATTTAGCTCTAACTATGCCACCGAATAGGAATAACGACACATTCATGCATACTATTCTTTTCTTTCATACAAAGAGAATGAACGTGCACTGCACATGCACTACTGGTTAGAATCACTGACTTACTTAGCTTGTTAATGATTGGTTACTACTGTCACTATCTCTAGACTCTATATAAAAGAGACTCACTCATGAACTGAGAAATTCAGATTTTGGGTATTGAGACTTTGAGAGAGAGGCACAAGAATGAGATTCATCATCATCATCATCATGAATCATCCGAGTCAGATCATCTGACTTGCTTGCTAAATTTTTCATTCCTGAGAAAACACACACCATGAACAACGCAACGGATCATTTCGGAATTCTCTCAGGAGATAGTGTATTTACCAACTAAATATCAAGTCCGCTAATGTGGTGAAAGCAAAGAATCTATAGTAGTAAATGCACCAGTATAGTAGGAGTGCGAAAAACACTGTATAATGAGTCATTTATGCATTTGTTAGGTGACATTTTTATTAGTAGCCAGTTGTATTGATTCCTTTGTTTTGTAGTCTATGAAATGCATAAATTAGAAGCAACCAATTACTTCAAGAATATTTAAGATACTTTTGCAAATTAAGTAAATTAAGATTTCTGAAGTGAATCATAATTTGTAACAGAAAGTGCGCACTGTGCACTCACTCATACAACAAAATTGGTACGGTACCCTTTATTGAAAGCTACATGGAAGTATAGGGGGATCAATTAAGGCGTAATTAAGTCAAGTAGTAGTGGAATGACAAGTGACAGGGACAGTGATAGTAGTGATATTAAACATACACGGGTATTGGCGGCTGTGCGTGCCCGTGCCCTAATCTTTTGAAACTTGTCCAATGACTCGTATGGTTAGGTAGTGATACAATCGAGAAGAAGTCAGTAGGTATAAGTGTACGAAAATGAGTGACATCTCGGTGAAAGATTTTATGAACGACGCAGCCGACCTAGCTGGCAGGGCTGTAGTCCAAGATAAACTTGGAAATGGTGATGTTGCAGTATATTTTTACCGGGAGTCTATTAGTTTATTAACAAGAGCACGCGCAGAGTTATGCAGGCGTCTGAAAGATAATGTGAATGATAACGGGGTTTACAAAAATGCCATTATTAACATTGATAAGAAAATACAAGAATACCAGCACAGAATAAACAACCTGGAAGCTGGTAATTGAAAGATACATGTAGATAGATATGTGTATGAAATGCGTCCATATATACCTTAAATCTAACTACTCCATATTTATAGTTTCAAAGCAGAAGGAGGAGGAAGAAGCACGTAAACCACGAAAATCAAGTAGCGAATTAGAACTGGACCGAGCCAAATTTCTCGTAAATCAAGCATTGAAAGAAGATGAAGCAAGCAATGACGAAGAAGCAGTCAAATTGTACACAGACGCTGTTCAACTGTGCATTCAGCTTGTAAGAGCCGATGATAATTGCTGTACAAATTTTTGATAAATATGTATAGCTATTAAATTTGAAAGCATTATAAATTTGATTTTTTAAATTTCTTTCGTAGAAAGGTGGACGCAAGTTGGATCAACAAATTGCCCGACAGATAGAAAATTTAGCAAAGCAAGCACTTGAAAGAGCAGAGGTACTGAAAGGAATGAAAGATATGAGCGTGGCAGACAATGCAAATGTTCCAAGTACATCACAAACGTTCTCTCGTATGCAAGCTTCAGAAGACGATGGAGTAAGTGTACCTGCAGCTACTGATGAGGCGAAAACGCTCAATGTACCTGGAAAGGGAGGATATACTGAAGAAGAGAAAAGAGTATTATTGCAAACATCTCGCGTTAACGGTATAGATTACCTTCCCTTTATGCAAATAGACAGGCAAGAAAAATTTGCCTTTCAACTTCCCTTTAGTGACAAGGACGGCCTTTTAGAACTTTCTCCTAAGCAGAGGAGAGACTTTCATAGGTGGTCTCGGCCGGATGAAATTTGGAGCAATCCTCGAATGTTTGACAAAATTGACTGCTTTAGTATCAAACAAACTATAGTATCAGACTGCTCAGTTGTGGCTTCCCTTTCAATAAGTGCACTTTATGAGAAAAGATTTGGGAAAAAGCTGATTACCCCGAATATATACCCCCAAAACAAACATGGAGTGCCAGTTTATAATCCTTGTGGGAAATACTTGGTGAAATTACTTATAAATGGTAAACTTTTAAACAAAATATGGATGAAAAAATTTGCGAACGTCTCGATAAATTGCAATGCTAAACTTGATTCTGCTGCTTTAATCAGGTGTGTGACCGGACTTGTGGCAACACATGCTTGTAAGCTAAAAAAGTTGTTAGTAGCGCCATGCGTAAAATTTGCGCACTAATAACCGAAGAATTATTTGCCCTGCATTGTAGATGCAGTATTAGACATCCAGGAACGGTTGGGTATGCGACTATTTCTTTTGAAAAACCCATGGTCTCACGTCCGCTGGAAGGGAAATTATTCCGAGCTAGATACCATTCATTGGACCGAAGAAATGAAACGAGAATTCAAATATGATCCGAACTGTGCAAGCATGTTTGACAATGGAGTATTTTGGATCGATTATGATTCAATGATACACTTTTTTGATGTGATCTATATGAGTTGGAATCCGTCCCTTTTCTCGTACACTTATTGTGTTCACAAGTAAGCCAAACCTTCATTAGTTACGTTAATATTATTTTTTATATTTTATGTTTTATCTGCACTTCATACTGTTATTTAATTCAAAATAAACAATATTTTGGCTTGTGATAGGACATGGGATGCAGGTCTTGGACCAGTAAAAGATGTATACAATATAGGGGAGAACCCACAGTACAGACTTGAAATAAACTCGCAAGGTTCAGCAGCAGTTTGGTGTCTTCTAACCAGGCACATTACTGATATTGAAGATTTCAAAAACAATCGAGAGTACATAACTCTTCTAGTATATGATACAGATGGCAAGCGTGTGTATTACCCACGTAAGTATGCTTTTTTGAGTTGCACAAACACGCTAAGAGAACTTTTTTTTTTACAAACGATTGACTGATGTTAAAACATTGTCCGCTTTACAGATGAACCTCCCCCAATGATTGACGGGGTTCGAATAAACAGTCCACATTATTTATGCAAAGTCATCGTACCGTCCGCAACAAACAAGCGCTACACTTTAGTCGTATCTCAGTATGAAAAAATGAAAACTATTCATTACACTTTGCGAGCATACTCGTCGTGTCCTTTTAGTCTACAGGAAATCAAGAATCCTTGTAAATTCAAGAAACAGGTAACTGGTGAATGGAAAGGAATCACAGCAGGTGGATGCGCTAATAATCCTAACACGTACAAAAATAATCCGTGTTATCAACTTTGTTTAAAATCCCCGTTGAATGGTCATGTAATGTTGATTGAGCTACGAGGGCCTAAACAATACAATGTAGGATTTGATGTATTATGCTCAAATGTGGCAGACATCAAAACGCCAGGGGCTTTCAATAAAAAATCGTCCGGTCCTTTTAGGTATGTATTTACTCTTTGGATAATTAATTATAAGCATATCCAAAACTTTTGTTTACAAACTGTGCAAAATTGCAAATTTAATTTTGTCAATTGTAAATACTTGCACTTTTTAACGGTTTTCATGCTGTATATTTATGTATTCACAGACCCGGATTCGTTATAATGGAACTGGAACATGTTCCATCTGGTGTTTATAATATACTGCCGTCGACATTTGATCCTGGTTGTGAAGGTCCATTCTTCTTGAAAGTCCAGTGCACATCCGAGTTTTCCATGAAGCTAATCTGATAGGGATTGATAAGAAGAGATTCAAATAAAAGAACTGAACAAGTGCACACTGAAACTTGTCGTTGTGATCTTTTACAAGCTGACTTACTTAATGCCATTTTTTGCAGTTTTATTTACTTTAGCTCAAAAATTACCAAAACTATTTTTCATGTAATGCAAGATCAAATTATAGTAAACATTTTGTAACAGTGAGTAAAAGAAGTACGTATTTTTTATTTTCATCGAGAACCTGGAAGAAACTAGCAAATTTGCAAAGTTTTAAAGTAAAAAATCTAGCTCATGTAAAATATTCAATATATAATATGTACTTACGATGCTGAAAATTTATATATATTATGATTTATAATTATAATATGCTACGTTTTTTGTGAGAGGGTCACAACAAATAACTACCAATTACCTACGCAAATTATACACGTATTTCTGGGAAGCATGATTGGAGGGCTACGGCTACGGCTACGTCATTTATGCAAAATAGGGAAACTTTTCGACAAAAAGTATATTTCCATGTCACATGCTGTGAGACTGCTGACATCACCCTGCAGAATCCGTCGTATAAAGCCACACTAGGATAATAGAACAGCATATTAAGCATAAAAAGATTTAGTTGCATTGGATTTTTTGTTGTCACTTGTGAAACTTTGTGTACACATAGCAAATAGTGTCCACTTTTCAAACACTTGTAAATTTCAAAAGCATAAATGGAGCATAAAAGTATAAATCTTAGTATTTTAAAATATTTTACTGCTCTGCTCAACTCTAAACCAAAATTGTTTCCATTTTCGACACAACTTACCCTAAAAATTGAAATATTAACGCTCGTGGAAGGATTCAGCTATAGTAACTAATGTAGCTGGTACCCGATGTTTTTTGAGGGAAAAGATTTCAGGTTTTGC
>JAHZMZ010000861.1:0-24443 GCA_027743805.1 Lepidocyrtoides sp. E14
GGAATGATCTGTAGTCGAGGGACACATAAATATTATGAGTTTTACTTAAACGGCAGAAAAATTAAGCACAATATCTACACATGCATAGAAATATAAATCAGCTATTCTATCATCTAACGTAATCTGACGGAGACGGAAGCAAAGAATTTTCATGCACGCTTGGACTATGACTTGTTGGTGTATATTATATGCTGGGATTGAGCATCAGCAAGACGTATCTCAATTTTGTTTCTCAGCTATAATCTGCGATCAACAATGAAACATTGAATTGCTCTTTATAGTTGTTGTAGTATTGTTGATTCTTATCGTAACTACTGTAGTATTTTAGATTTTAATATTTCTTTCGTTTCATTCTGCTCTTTCTTCTTAAAATATTGCCTACGCGGTTAAATGCGAAAGACACGACATCACACAAGAAATGGAAATAAAAAGTGAAAAGAAAAATACCATCTTTGTTTAACCTTCTCCTCTTCTCTCTCCCTGTCTGATTTCATGTTATATATGTTCCACTGTCAGTCAGTCACAGAAAACGATATCTCTCTCTCTCTCTCTCTACTCACTATGAAAACTACAAGTTCGTTTGACTGCTGCTGCTGCTACTACTCATCATACTAAAAAAACTACTACTTATGCATATATGTATATTCTATAGCATTTTATGCTTGTTTCGCTGGATACATACATACATTCATGGCGATGGCACGAAAAGTAAATTCCGGTAGCTGACTGAAAACAAGCTGCTCATTTTTAAAAAGCGGCACTTTTTCTCTATCTTTCAAAAAGAAAACAAAGTAGTTCCCTTCATTTTTTTTCTCATTTCACTCAACTCAATAATTTTTATTAAAAACTTGTTGTTTCTCTCTGCTGCTGCTACTGTGCACAAGCGGTTATTTATTAGTATTTTTTTGGGATTGCATGATGATCATCATCTTCAGATTAAAGAGATGAGAATAATGTTTATAGAAAAAAATGTGCTACTGGAAAGATGTAAAAATATAATGACTCTTCTTCAACTTCTGCTGATCTGGTACTCTCTGATGGCAATCTTTTATACGATTTTTTTTTCTCGTCTTTATCAGTTTATCACGCATCTTTTCGTTAAATTAATACCCTAATGCGTATGCAGATCAGGATCATCTGATCAATAATACTTAAAACTTAGTAATTGTCTGTACATTGTTGTAACTGTTGCAATGCTACTGTGCATTGTTCAGTTCACATGAACACCATCGTAAAAAACGCAGTAAAAAAAGAGTGTTTTAATCAGAAGACAGCTATCAAAAGTACGGATTGTGGGCCTCCAAGTAATAAATTCGTTTTCCAATTTGTGCCCCTGTAAGCATTCAGTATGCAGTGCTTACTATGCACAATAATAATTTCTGTTTTCATACTAAACAGTATTTAGCCATGTTCCGACTTGGCAATGATACTGTGAATATTTTTGAAGTATTTTAATATCCTACCAAGTAGCACCAGTAGCTGAACTTTATTATAATCATTACCTACCTATTATTATGACGATGATGATGAGAATGATCAAGGTGATCTCCTCTCTTTTGTTGATCCTCCGATTTTTGTAGTTCTGTATACTTCTCTTTCTCTCCCTAATGATCAAAAGCTTTTATAATGATGATCTCTATCAACGCGATCAGCATTTAGTAATATTATTCCGTCTAATTTCCCTGAAATAAAAAAAAACTAACAACACGCATCATAATCACATCACATAGCTGTTTTCTTGTGCGTAGCATCATGGCATGTCATGGTATGGCATGGCATACATGGCGGTCGTCCCTTAAATCCCCTCTTCACCTTTTCCTCCACATTTTAAAGTTTACTCTGCAATTAGTCAGCAACTTTGATACTCTCTTGATAAAAAAAACTGCTTCTTGGCTTTTTGTTCCTTTTTTCTTCAGCTAATAATTCACTCATCGTCATCGCATGAAATGAAAGTAGTGAATATTTTAGAATGGGTTATGTGGGTAATACGAAGAAGAAAAGGGGAGGAGAATTGGAGGAAGAAGAAGAAGAAGTGGAGTAATAATAAAAAGCCAGTTTTTAATAACCGGGCTTAAATAATAATAACGTTGGTGGAGAATGAATATTAAGAAGTATTAAGAATGCAGAAGAAAACAGTAGCAAAGCAGTGCAGTATTATCATTAGATGGTCACATCATGGTGAGCTGAACAATAGATGTGAGTAGGGAAAATCCCTTTCCTTTAAATTGTGATCATATAATCAACAATCAAAATCTTTTCTCAAAGCTAAACAGCTAAACTCATACATAACACATCCCAAAATATTTAATAATAATAATATCATGTCTTGATCTGATATCGTTCCTACAAGAATTCAACCTATAGCCACCACCATGCGAGAACAATAAAGACAAAACGATTCGTTTACCTTACGCGATAAAAGATTTTATAAAATTAGCGCACTTCATTCTATCAACATTTATCATCATTTTTGCCATTTGTGCGCATAAGAGGACCACATACTGACCGAAACCAAACCTTGCTCGTTCATACATACATACCCTTATCATTTGTGTTTGTTCTCACATTCTACATTCTAGTTTTAAATATTTTAGATGAGGATAAAAGATAAGACCGATATGAGTTGCTAATCTTAGATGTTGGCTTCATTAATGATTAGACTTTTGAGTTTAATGCAATCTTTCAAATTATTTACTATTATTCAATTTATTCATTCATTTCACCACAAAATATTTTCCGCTAGGAATGAAATCCAGCTTTTTGTTACGGTAGGGGTGGCAAATGAAGGGCGATTTCAAATTCATAAAACTTTCAAAATCCCAACCAAACTTTTTATAACTCCTGATTCTGCAATTCCTGCAAACAATAAAGTTTCAATGACATTCCCGTGTCAAATTTGTAGATTATTATTTTTGGTTTGTGTATTTTTCCAAAAGAAGTTTCCCATTACCTTTCCACAATCTTCCATGTCCACATGCATTTGTATGTTTATTTAAAGACATTGTAGGTGGTCATTTAAAATGACACTATACTTACACTGCAATAATATCAAATTTAAATTATGATGATGCACGCATCCGCAAGCTGCTGTAGAGTAGCCACATACGTTATAACAGTGACAACAGAAGAGCATTATAAATCCAAACAAATGCCATTTGCATTCGTGTGACTGACTGCCACTATGTGTGAACTGCACACACCACAGAGCATACTTTTTTTCACACAAAAAAAAAACCACGATGATTCTATTCTCTTTACACACCAGCTACTGTTCTCGTGTTTGGCAGTGATGATATGATGTGATGATACTTGTTCTATAGCTGTTGCCGTATATAGGTGCAAGGCACTCTCTTTTTTCTTTTCTTTTTTTTGTGGTTTCATTTTTTTCTCTTTCCATCATTTTTCACGTAACAAAGAGAAAAACTGGTGATGGTGGTGGTAATAATATTAATAACACGATATGACGATGATAGAAGGGAATCTTTCTTATGCATGTCAGTGTACACATATCATTTTGATAGTGTGTTCAATGCGTATCAAGTAAAATCCAGTAGCAGTTACTCCATTTAATTTACATAGGAAATAGCCGGGTGTTGGAAGTAGTAAATGTAGTATTTTTTTAAAAAAGTTGCTCTAATAATACCCTCTGCAGCAGAAGTAACAACAATCAACCAAGCAACAACATTGAACATCACTCGCTATAATATTTACTATACTACTCACTCACTTTTTGAAATATCTCATAACAAGACATCAAATATATCATAAGTCATAATCATGATGTGATAGCTTGGTTTTTCAAACTGATATGCATTCAAACCCTCTGCTCACTATATTGCATCGGAAATTTTTTTTTCATCTTAAGACAAGTAGTCACGTTAAGAGAGAAAAGAGGGTGAAGAAACAGGAGCAAAAGTTGTTTTTAATAATAATGTGGAATAATCGACATGTAGGTATGCATGTAGATTGTACATGCATATTGATGTAGCTACTACTGCTGTTCGGATGAATTATGTTATTGTTTTAACATTTTAATGTGCGGTGTAAATTGGTATGTGGTATGTTGTATTTTCACCAGTAGAAAAGAAAGAAGTGGATTTAGACTGAATTTTATTAGACCGGTGGTGGTGATGGTGGTGGTGGTGGTAGCGAAGAGCAGAACTGTGTATTATTATTTTTGAAATTATTTTTTACATTGGTTGATTGTTGTTGGTTGTCATAATGTGTTATCTGTTATTATGATTAAATAAAGATAATATTAGATTCGGTAGCGGTAGCAGCAGGGGGGAGAATGGCAGCAGCAGAAGAATGATGGAATATCATATTAAGCTTGGTTTCGGTTTCATGTTCTTGTGATGATCTTTTGAAGAGCTTAACTGAACAGGCAAAAGGTAAACACTTGATGGGATTTTTGAGTATGATCAAGTTTAAGAAAAAATGTTCTTGTAATATTAATTAATTGACAAAGTTCCATATATTTTCTTTTGCGTTGTATGAGAAAAACAAAAGAAAATTAAATTTTGAAACATATTTTTTTTATTGAAGCTACTGGTCTGCATGATAAATGTCACAGGTTGTCCATTTCATAGGTATAAAATCGTTCGGAACAAATATTTTTTTAAAATTCCACACCTATCCTCAACTATCTGGTTGAAAGTTTACCTAGTCATACAGATGAAGTTTATGATGGAATGCGCATGCAAATAATAGTCTGGGTGAAAATGTGTCCAGATTTTTTATACCTTATATCCTCTTCTTGATGCTATTCTGATTCGATTAAAAGTTTATTCTCCTGATGGCTAGACTATTAAAATTATTAGTATGATACTTTCTGCTCTTAGTACTATTGCTCCTACTGCTGCTGCTGTTACTCTACTCTGCACACTTGTTACTGATCTGATAAAAAGATAAGGATCAAGATCAAGTAGTGGTCCATCAACTCTACTCTGTTTTTATTACCTATTTTTATAGATAGAATGGAAACGGAAAATTATTTATTTTTCAAACACACATATATATTCTGCTTTATATGCGTTTTGTGTCTGTGATGATGACGACGATGATGATCCAAATGGAAGATGAAAAATGAGAAAAATGTTGATTGTTACTGATAAAACTGCTATACATATATTGCAAAAACATGATTTAACTTATTCTTTTAGAATTTCTACCTGTTTACTTCTCTGAGTAGGTAATCTTGTAGGTACTAAAATTTTAAACGTTATAATCGTTTAACGATAAGATTATAGATAAGTAATATAAAAAATAATTAATGCACATAATGCGAATTCATACTTTCGTAAGTGTTTCTCTCTTTCTCTAGTCATCAAGTTTATTGTTCTGAATATTCATAAACCATACATAGGTATATACGTCAGAGTCAACTGTGTTGTGTATTTTCTCTAGTCCAGTCATAGTCACCTTTTCACATCATTCATAATCAAACTATTTATGTATCTCATTTATGATAACTGCCAAAGAAAGCATTATTGTATTACCAGTTTAAATGATGATGGTATTAACGTTCCTCTTGTGTGTTGTTTATCTTATCGTGATTGGTACATTACATTAAAATGTAAGATAATATTCTTGTAAACTTAGTTAAAGTCGATTAGAGGTTTAATTTCTCACATCATCGTTTCAAATCTTGTAATGCAAATAATAATTACCCAAGTAAATTTCGTCATGGCGTGTTCATGCAATTCTGTTTAATGTAAATACAAGCTAGTACATATTGTTCTTATCGATAACTTATATAATTGTTCTGTATAAGTAGTTTTAGTGGAAAACTACTGCAGTTGTTGTTACACTAATATAATAGATACTATAACATGTACTAAAAAAATGTATTTAAGTAAAAAAATATAGTGAAATTAATTTTTCATAGGTATCTAACCTATTAATCGATTAGTATTTAATTTCTGAAAGACATAAAAAAATAAAGAATGAAACCTTTGAACACGATTTATTTAGTTGAATAAAAAACGTACTATAATTATCACTAGCAAACATGCATGCGATGCAATGGTATATTTCTTTTATTTTGTTGCTACCGTTTTTCTGCGTCGCCAGTTCAGTCAGACGCCTGCCGCACGTTTGCATGGCATGTTATTTACATTTCGTTTCATTCCGTCAAAAAAATTAGAGCTACTATTAGCCTGGCTATAGTGATGATAAAGAAAGGAGACAGAGACAGACATAAGAGAAGAAAACAGGAAAATTTGCATTTTTTTCATTAAAATACCCATAACGCTACATTACTGGCTGTAAACTATGCGCACCTAATATTTATTGATAATATATAATATGTTGACTGACTATGTGTATCTACCTATATTGCTCTTTCTGATGATGACCAATAATTATTATCGTTATACATTCTAAAAGATTCATAATATTTTCTTTATGGCTATGGATAATAATGGTCCCTCTCCATAATTATTATTTTTGTGAGATTTCCTACGTCGTAAAATATAGCAGCACAGTAAAGTGGCTACTAAACACGGTAGCTCTCCAATCTTTTTTTTTTTGCTTTTTAGCAGTCCAAAAAAAAAACAAGAAGCTCTTATTATTATTTATCATTATCTATTATATATAATATCGACAAGAAGACAAACAACGTAGCACATAGAGTCAGTTTTTTTTCTTGGATGATCGTAGCTTTCAGCTATTCAATCTTTAGAGAATATACCTACTTATTTAATGGCAAAGAAAGATTGAAGAAGCAGTTTATGGAAATTTTGGTGGTATTTGGTGATGATGCTCGGGTGTGGTACTGTTTTTATTCTTCTTTGGTGCTGCTGCTGCTCGCTCGCTCATCGCCATCGCTCACCATCTCACATCATTTACATAGAAGCACTCGCGGATGAATTTTGGATTGCCAAAAGCAAAAAAAGAGTAAATCTCTGATGACGCGCTTTGGCTACTATTACCATAACATAATATATAAAATATATAAACTGCTTCTTTATTACTGGCGTCAAGAAACAAGCCATCATCATTGTATTCTTCAAACGGCAGCACCATTTATTTTACTACGTTTTTAATAAATTCTATTAAACAATGCCATGTTGATGATGATGAAATGGTGTGCAGTCACTTCTTGAAGACACGCCACTTCATAAAAAAAAGACTCTTGGTCGTTTGAAGATTCAACATAAAAAGCACCTCATGCATGCATACATGCCATGATCATTTTTGGTGGCGATGGTGACCGGAGGAGCAAAATAAACATGGAACAGTAGCAGAATGGGAAGGAGAAAAAAACAATCAACAGTTGAACCCCGTCATCATCGTCTTCTGTCGTCGTCACGAAAAAAAACAAGAGCAACATCATCGCATCTCATCATCACTACTGACTGACCAGTGGTAGTGGTGGTATTTAATGGTATTGATGACCATATATGCAAAATGTGCATCAGCAACAAACAACAGCAGTATCATGGGAAGGAGAAGATGATGATGACATTCTTGTATGTTCACACGACACGAGCAAAACAACAGCCGCATAATAATAAAAATAATAAACTGTCCGTAAGCTAAAAACCAGATCAATTTATGAATTTGCATGACAACACAACAGTTCTTTTTTGAAAGGTTGGCGATATATGGCAAGAGCAACCCTCTAAATTTTCGGGGCTTTTTGCTTCCTTAAAAAATATACCCCACCTTTTTAACTTTTTCCCTCGGTATGCATCTGTTCACTGCTTTGGTAACAAAAATTAATTAACTGAACTATTTTGAGAGGCCACAGGTTCAAAAAAAAGTTGCCATGACCTTTTGTTTTTTTTTTCTAGAAAAAATAACTCCATTATGGGGTGAAATGATACGGGTCTAAGGTAAATCTACTTTTGCTGATGATAATATGTTTTTATTGCTCTACAAAATAATCAGTGTAGTGTGTAGTTTAATACCTTATATTAATATATGTGATGTCCATGTGAGCGCATAAAAATCCCTTTTCTTTTGTCTGTTCATTATCCTATGCAAATGCTTTTAAAACAACTTATTAAACGCGTTACGTGAGTTGACTTTTGACTCTCTTCAAAAAGACCCAACCAACAAGACTTTTTACGTTGTGTTTTGTCCAGATAAGAAATAAAGTAAGCTACTGTAAAACTGTTCTATGCGCAGATAGGTATGTGTGTACCTTCCAAGTTAAATTGAACAAGTAAGCGAGAAAAAAATTTCAATAATAATATATTTATATTTTATGTTATAGGTAGGTGTTTTGTAATATAATGCACCATATTGTATTTCATTTCATTACGAGCGAGCGAACGGCCAGTTAACCAGTTCAAATTTTTTTTTTCCTCTTCCTACGAACAACGACCATCCTGTCGTCATCCGCTGCTTATACTGCTGCTCTAGATGCTCTGCTTCTGCACTTCTACTTGTCTTTTATTTGACGAGGAGGGGTGCAAACCAGAATGATATGAGATGATAGGGTGAAAAAAAAATTATCTACCTGTATAATGCACATCTACTTTGGTGTCTACGTTTCGTAGGTATATACGGTATAAAACGCAACATCTATCGGGGCATATATTATCTTATCATTTTGATTAAGATGGTAAAATACCTACAGAAAGAAAGAGTGAACCAGGATTCCCCATGTGGGCATGTATCAACCCATGAGTGATACTACGGTGCAAAATCTTCACTAAAAAGCCGTAATGACCTGCGAATAAAACTCGGAATCAACTTAATAATTTGCTTGCGAGAATGCTACCTGTGTTCAAAAAATAAACCCATGTACTTTGTTCGAAATGTTGTGGTAGATTTTTCATTCCCGTCTTCACTACTCCATACCATGAGACTTAAATGTATCAAAAAAAAGCTTAACACTTACTCACCACTTTCATAAGCCAAGTAAAAAGCGAACGGGTTAAAAAGGCAAAAATGAAACAAGTAGCGATCTCCATCATATTATCATCATCATCCTCCGTATTGTTATGGAGAGCGTCTTCAAGTTGAACAAAAACAGGTAGTTTACCTAAAAGGGTTACCCTTCTCACTAGACAACCTTTTTTACGTAACATACCTGTCTGTAAAACTATCTACATGTACGTAATAGGACTGACTTAGTCGAGTGAGTATTATTGTATGACATGACAAGGGGTAAACACACATTCACACACTCGACCATATGAAAAAAAAACATTATTGTCCGTCCTACACGGTCGGTTTTTTTACTTGGGATCCAGTATATGAGCTGCTTAAGAAGTAGCATCTCTTCTTTTCTGATGAATCGCCATGTGATCACCGTCAGACATGCATACATTTTTTATAAGCCTTACTGTGTTCACTGCACTTGCCTCTGACAGGTAGGTATCCGTTCACTCCAGCAGCATAATCAGTAGCGATCAGTACTCACCATTCCGTCCATAGTCCATGCATACATTTTTGTGCTCATGCATATCAACCTACCTGCATTACCTACCTGTAATCAACATCATGATGAGCAAATATTGTGATGATCTTTTTGGATCCAGAGCAGAACAGCACTACGACGACAGCACCTTTTTTCAGAGCAGTTTTTTCTTCATTTACTCCTCGTGTTTAATTTGGTGGTGGTGATGCTGCTGCTAGTATGTGTGATGTTCTGCCGACTTGGACAGATACTAGGAGACGAACGCAAGGGATCCCTTTGTTTTACACTTATTGTTTGTTATTACGTCTCGGTAAGTCCAGTAGTCAACAAGTCAGGAGAAGAAGGGATTGATAAATCGTAAATTGAACCTACTCACGACTGACAACAATACAAAATACAACCTGTTGAATGAAACCATTACATAATAGTATTGTGTGTGCTCCTGCCATGCTGGTGTATGTACTGTGTTTGTGAATCATACCGGTTTTAAAGTGAAGAAAGGCGAGCTTATATAACCTGTGCAGTAGCATATCTCACAGATTCTTTTAACACTTGTCTCAAAGTGCCCCGGAACGTGTTCCAAGAAAATTCTTATAAAAAGTGTTGTAATTGCGAATTATACAGGAAAACAATAGAAAGAACCAAATACAGGAATCACGGAAAAATTACTCATACTCATGCAATTTGAACGGTTCAAGTGGGTAGGTAGTATATAGTAGCATGTCAAACGAATACAAGCTTGTCAACCAAGTCGTGTGCTAATAAGGTTCAATGAATTTCCACCCATAAATACTTTTGTATTTCATGCTTCAAGAAGTTAATGAACGGAAAACTATACGTAATTAAGATTTGACAATTACTAATAATAATAACAATTTTATGACTGCCTTGCTTTTTACGACTTTGTCCCAAAAAGAATAACAAGAAATTATTGTTTTTTTATTATTACATGGGTTTGCTCAGTTTCTCAAGTGAGTCCAAAATAGCCCATCAAGATAGCATAGCGCAACGAATTATGCATAGTAATATGAGCAAAATCATATTTACATTAAAGAAAAGAGAAAATGATTAAAAGAAGGTTGAGAGGTGAAACAAAATAAATTTTTAATAAAAAGGTTCATCTAAATATACTGGAACTGTCAATTAATTTGAAACTGTGTGTAGGCAGAGTTAAAAAGGTTTTGTGCTATTTGGGGATTCCCAAGATATTTTTATGTGAAATTAAATAATACTGCAAAGTAACAATAATAAAAATGTATTCAAGTCGGAGAAAGTTACGATCACGTTCCCCATCCACATCTACATCTTCGCTTTCCCCACCTTCGTCTCTTAGCTCTTCCCACCACGACTCGTTAAACATGGAAACTTTTGTCCTGATTCCGGAGCAACTGAGTCTTAGCTTATCCAATGAAAGTCTCACAGTAGTTTCCAACTGTACCATAAACAGGGGGTTTCGTTTCTCTCCATTCCAAGGCACCCTTCGCACCGATGACAAATTGAGTTTAGCCTTGGAACGGGGCAAAAGTGACAAGTATTATTATTGGAGTGGTGGCTTCAGAGCACAAAGCTGGGTGCGATTTTTAAGACAAAGTAGTGTTATGGGACAAGAAGTGAACTTGATGGAGGTGATTACAACCAGTGGGCAAATTATGTACGAAGTGAGAAAACCGTTGGATGTGAATGACGAGCTTGTGGTGTATTCACCAGACAGCAGTCCAGCAAATTTGGCCAAGGCCATTAAAGAAGCAATTTTTGAACAGGCAATGAGAGCCCTTATGCTAGAGGTGCCACTTGATCTCTCCACGTCAGTTTTTCAAAAGATGGTAAGCAAACTCATTTACACATATATCTGTCCTTCAGTACAACCACAGTAGTAAAATAAAACAAGCTTAAAAGTTAACTTCTCATCGCTATAATATTTTAATTAGCCGAACAGTTCAGACGGAGAATCAGACGAGTGTTCAGTAGTTTCCCCACCAATTTCCATTGTCACCACCATCGCCAAAGCCAAGAGATCTCGATCTCTGCTCCCGTGTTCCGTTTGTGCCAAAGCGTTTGATAGACCGTCCCTGCTCAAAAGACATATGAGAACGCACACAGGTAAGAAAAAGAAAATAACCACGCTAGTCGCTTCATTGCAAAAACCAGTAGTTATTATTTTTAGTGCCCTCCTCACACTAATCAAGTCACGACTTTACTAGTTCACTTTTTTTCAAATTTCATTCATTCAGTCTGCCATATTTTCTCGATTTATTCAAAGGTAAGAATAGTAACAAACCAACAAACACATTGCACAATAAAGATCCCTTTCCTACACACCATTCTCTCTCCCGTCATTGTTTGTTTTTTTTTCCTTTTTCCACTCGTCATGATGAATGAGCTGCTGTTTAACTTGTTTGCAGTATCCTTTTCACAGTTCATTTATCAAGTCAACACAAACAAAAAAGTAGGGAGACGGTCAGACAGACAGAAAATGCTGCCTTTTTCATGCTGCTGCTGCTGTTGCGTAAATTACTTTCCCACACAATAATGTCCTTGTGTTGTTTCTATATTTTACTTGTAGACCGTGCTATCAAGGTATGATATCATATCCAGTCAGTCAACCAAGCCAATTATAATGAGAATGTGAATGATCTCAGTGGCTAACTCTCCTTTGTCGTTTTTTTGTCCTTTTTTCCTCCTTAATGACCTTGTTATAATGATTGAAAATCCTTTCTTGTTTCTCCAAAAAAAACAGAAGAGGAGCGGACCCTTTTATATTTTTTTCGTGCATTTGTACCTTATCCTTTTATTGGCTTGGTACACACACTTAATCTCTACAAAAGCTCATTAAATTTTCTGAAAAAAAACAGAAAACATGTCAATTAAAAAACGAGTAGATTCTAGCAGCGGTTTCATCAGTATGTTTCTTTGACTTTTCATGTTGATTGTTTCTTTTTTTTTCTCGCAGCATCCAGTAATCTCTATTATCATCGGATGACACATGTGAAGGTAAGAAATGTCAACCAATTTTTAAGACTTTATTTCTCTTTAAGGAAATAATCGTACATTTTCCCACAATTGGTGCATTACTGGCATAAAATTTCATCAGTAAGCTTATAAGGCACTTACTTTCTGTCAAAGATCATCTTATGGAACACTTTATAAAAGCCATTATTACTCAATACATTCTCCGCTTCTTGGTTTATGGGCATATTTTTTTTTTGTTTTCGTTGACAAGATCGAAACCATATCATGTCATCGAGCATGGATTCTTGCCACATTTATATTTCTATGAATATGCATCTTTTGTACTTGAGCACTACTGCTGTGAGCTTGTCGGAAGAAGATATTTCAACGACATGCTGCTGAGAGAGTGAAACAAACGTAACTGCTGGTAACTGACTCACCAGTACAGTGTCCATCTTGTCGACATGACATCTCTGTGTGATCCACTCGCTGCTACAACATGACATGACATTTCATACAAATTTCCAGTTGACCACGAAAAAAAAACGCACACCACACACGCATAAAATTATCACATCAGGTGCTCTGTCCAAAGGTTGTAATTTTTGTATATTTTCAAAAATCAAAAGGAATGATGGTGGTGGATAAATAAAGTGTTCATTTTGTTTGCGCATGGTATCCTCATCACAATCATACCGGGATTTCCTTCCCTATAATTATTTATTACAGTCATCATTAAGTTTTTTCGTTCACTCAATTATTCACTTTTTCTAAAAATTTTGATCAGATTTCTCGATAAACTCTATAGTAATTATGCTCACCCATACTTACCATTTTAACTGCAAACTTGTGTAATATTTTTTTCAAAATCCAAATGGATTTTCATTTACCTTTTCATTTGTACTTGTGATGATGATCATGATGATGATGTAAATAACAACAAAATAGTAGGTGGTACAAACGCAAAATGTAAGCTTGCACAATACCCAAATCATATTTAATAAAAGTTTTATAATTCATCCATTTACATTCTTTCTTTCCTTTTTACCTCTTTTTTCATGTCTTCTCTTTTTTTTTCTTGATTATCACTTTTCTAAATTCGTAATAATTTTTTTCTTCTTTCAAAAATTATTATTGCCCAGGGAGAGATCGGAGACTTACAATGTTACGTAGTAATTCGCTCAGCAAGCAGGCAGGTAGCATTTCTGCTTTTAAAAACATTTTTACAATAATAATTACCAGTCTAGGATTCTCATTTTTTTCTAAAAACTCTTTTGATGAGTATGCCACCTTTTACCACTGCAATGACTATACTATCTATATATTCCATTCTCTCAAACTTTATTATTGCATCAGTCCAGTTTTTCATAAGCTACCTGTATCAGCATCCCCATCATCATATCGCATGCATACATGCAATTCCTTCCTTGCCCATGGCAAACCAAGTCTCCCGTCTCTCTATTTTTCTCAGTTTACTGGTGGTAAGTATGTCTCCGTTAAAAATCTGAAAAGGAAAAAAAAATGCTCACAACAGGCATAGACATACCTACACGCGGATATTCTTACTTGCCAGCTTATTTTTCACTCTATTACTTATCATCATCATTATTAATACATATTATTACTATTATAGATAGATAGATACTGCATCTTCTTCTTGGAAGCCTTTGGCGAAAACCACTAATTTTTCCTTTTTTATTTCTCCTTTTCTCTCTTTCGGTTCGTCACAGCAGATGGGCAAAAATGTTTTTCTCCTATTGTTTTATAGATTATTGTTTTTATTAAAAGTGTACAAATGAAAAAAAAAACCTAAATTGTATAATACGGTAGGTAGGTATCTACCCTATCCCATATGCACCCCACTACTCGGCAGACTAGTAGAAGGAGAAAAGAAAGAATGATAATTATTGACACTACTACAAGTTATTGAGTATTCACCAACTCACCTTTCTCATTTACACCAACACCAAAAATTTTTTTGCGTGTAAGCACAGTTTAGTACTAGTGTTTAACAACAATCAAAATAATAAACCGCATTTTGATTGTTGTAAAGGTACAAAAAAACCTGCTGCTTTTCTTGATTGTTGTTGCGGTGGTGGTATATATACAAGCTTGTTTTTTTTTTTACAATTATTGTCTGTGTACACACTATTATCCAACAAACAATTACTTTTACACAAGTTTTCTTCTGTTGCTTGTGTAACAATATGGATTTTTATCCCAATTATTTTTGCTCCTTTTTTCTTCCCGGGAAGTAGCCATAAAGACGAGCAGCAGTAGCAGCATACATATTGGGTTATTTAAGTGGTTGGTTATGGTGACCATTGGCATGCAACCATTGAAGACTCAACTCTATAGATTTTTGTTTTTTGCACACACAAGAAGCAAATATGGAATGATATACAAAATAACAAGAACAAGTCATAAAAACATTGATAATGCAGCATAATACCTTGTATGTTTACCTTGTAGGTACCTATTACACAATTACCTACTCAGTAGATTGAAGAAGATTCCTCCATTTTTGTTATAAAAGTTGGAATAATAATATTTCATAGGAATTCACACACACAGTCGACTCGCTCCATATGCCATGGCATGTCGTTAGCTTATATGTGTGATTATCATCATGTGTCTAAGAAGGTGTGCAATGTAAGCTCTTTATTATTATCCTATTTATCATCCCATCAATTCATCATTACAGTCATCATGACGAAAATGTTTTTTCATGGAATTTTCACGGGAGTGTTTTTCCCTAAATAATGTGGCGTCGTCGACAATGGTATGCTACTTTTTTGCATTCTTATGGAACGATATGAAAATGGGTTGTACATGTATAGGTACATGCTTGAGAACAACTTTCCTCTTCTTGGCTTGAGTCACACTTTTCAACTTAAATTTTGAGGGAAGAATGGCAGAAAAATGAGAAAAGGTATGATACACTTTTGTTAAGTAGTTTATTGCTGGAGAATCTTTTTAATAAAAATAAGCAAACAGGTTGGCCGGATTAAGATGGAAAATTATTGTAGCAATGCGCCTGCTTGTGTGCGATTACTATTATTAGGGAATAAGAAGAAAAGTGGCATTTTATATCACATTTATGTGTGTTTTTCTAGAACAAGCGGATGTAACTGGTGGTGGTAGTATTTGTAGGCATATCATTTAGCTTGGTTTTTATAGTTTGCTAGTTTTCATGGATTATTCACACCCGGCATCCAACACCATACACATACATATACTCAACAACCAACCTGAGCACATCATTAATTTAACTTTGTACACATTTCATCATCATTATCATTTTCCATGTAAATCTACCTCCTCTCATGCGTCAGCCAGCTAAACAGTGACTTACCGTATCGTATCTTATTGCATTGTTGTCGACAAACGCATTATCTCATCGTACAACAATGTTCAAACAAGTCTTTCTTGTGGAGAAAAATGTGTCTTTGTGTACAGAGGAGAAAAATGGAAGGCATAAAACACGCCAGTATTGTTATGGTGACTGACCGGCCATTTGAATTGACGCAAGATTGCTACTTTTATTTAGGTAGATTATTTTTATGTTTAGGCTGCTTATATACATTACTTTTTGCTGCGGTTGCTGCGTTGATGTAACCAGAGAGCTCACCGATGGGAAACCTTAGATTTCATCATCCTTTCAGATTAATTAACAAGATGGTCATTCTATCCAGTGGCCAGTCTAGTCCAGTCAAGTTTTCCTGTCCGGTAAAGCTCCACGTAACAACTTGCGAGTAAAATGGTGAGCGAGCGGATATAGTAGTACTTGCTTCGTTGCGTAACAACATTATACATGCCTCAAATTGGATAGCAGGTCGGAAATTTTCATGTCATAAGACACGGCTTATCTACCTACATACGTGTCTTTTAAAATAGTGATGGTCAATGGCAAGTCAGTAGCATGCCTACCAAGCAGAGCAAAAAAAAAATATGAGCACCTTATGGTCCAGCAGCACCATCACCATCAAAAGGCATTCCCTTTGCTCTTCGTTTCTGTTGATTAATATCAACATTTTTTCGCATTTCTTCTTCTTCCCCACCAACCCATTAGTATGCATGTAGTCGTCTCATCATTATTATCTTGTAAAGCGCATTATTACTACTACCACTACTACGCAGGTAGACAGGCAGATACAAAAAAGTGAGAAGGGAATATAAAGAGCATATAACACGAATGAGCGTTGAACACACGAAAGGAGAAACAGGAGGAGGAAAAATATAATAATAATAATAATAATGAAATGGTAGCAGTTTTTTACTTCTTCTATTCTCTTTCTGTCTCTGACGAACACATGAGAATAAGAAAAAAAGGAGCATGAGCAGAGCAGAAGCAAAATGATAAGAATCAGAGCCTTCAGGGTAGAAAAAAGCTATATGGACGTTCAGAGAGCAACAAAACCGGTACGTTAATAATCCATCAAAAATTGTACAGAAGACGAAAAAGAAGAATAATAGGAACATATTCAGTCAGTCAGCAAACCAATATAATTATTCTAATAAATATCTATAGAAAATCATACATAATAATAATGGTATAAATATAAGCTTATCCATCGTCTTCTTCCTTAAACGAGTTACTTCTGCATAAGTAATAGGTAATAATAATGGTGGTAGTAGTTGTGGTGGTGGTGGTGATGCTGTTCCATCTGTTGCTTTACTTTTCTTTCATTTTACCTACTCAGGAGCAACCAAAAAAGTCAAGATGATATACCCTTAATCTAGTTTTTTTTCTTCTTCTTCGGAGCAATAAAAAAATGCATAATTGTTAGGATGATGATGATAAAGCTCCTAATATTATGGAATGGATGATGATGATGATGATGGTAAAGGACGCGGACGGTGAAGCTACTGGTCGTGCATTTCAAACCAAATCAACAACCAGTTTTTCCTCTGTATATTTTGTCCAATTCCTCTAAACTTGTGAAAACTTTTTTTTTCGAACAAGTAGCGTTTTGTGGTGGTGATCACTGTTGCTGCTGTTTGGTGGTGGTGGTACTTTGCATGATTAGTATCACACGCATGCACACTTGCATGCACCTAGTCAACTCTGACGATGATGATCCCATGGAACTGCACCAGAAAAGGTACTGGATGGAAAACATGATAAGTACAGTTCACGAGGAGAAGAGTCATCGTCATGCAAACGAGAAATATGATTTTGAGTAAAAGTGGCTATTAATAATGATAATAAAATAATAAAAAAGGATGTAAGTAATGTAATGATGGTGGTTGGTGCGGTACGTGGTTTGGTTTGTTCGGTGGTGGTAGTGGTATGGTAGCGCACATCAATTCGTGAATACTAAGCAGGCTGGCAGGTAAAGAAAAAAAAGGGAACTCAGGAGGCAATAATGAAATGCCTGGTATTAGAATGGCATGCTGATGACGACCACAACAACGACTTCTTTTTTCTTTCCTTCTTGTGTTTTTCTTTTTTTATTGTTATCACTGCCGGTCTTCGCCTGTTTACTACTAACTGCTGTCGGTAGTTAAGTAGTTAGCTTTCATGTTATTTTTTTGGCAGTGTGCATGCATTATGCTGCTGCTACTCTTTGGTAGTCTTTCTTTCTTTTTGGGCTGTTGTTCTCTTGACAATCATGCATTAATACTGTTGTGAGAATAGTAAAGTGGTGGTGTGTAAATATGGGAGAATGAAACATAACATACCCATCTACATACATAATATGCAAACATTATGTTATATCATTCATTTCTCACAACAAGTCATCATGATCACCATCCTTTCATTCAAAAGTTGTTTTTGTGAGAATGACGATGATAATGATGATTCATAAGGAGAAAATATCATATAATCATGCAAAGTGGCAGGAGAAGAAGAAGATGGTCGCCCACCATCACAAGAATACAAAATAGATCACCACCACACGAGAACAACAAGTACGATGGTGACGGTGTGGTTGATGGTGGTGAACGATATCTTGCTCTTTTCCATCTTCTATATTATGCTTCTTTTTTTAAAAGGACCACCGATCCTCCATTCCACCGACTGAAAAATCGACAAGCCAAAAAGTCAAGTTGAGCCAGACAAGATTTAAAAAGAGAAAGGTAATCACTCTTCGAAAAAAAAGCCAAAAATGTATCATCATCACGGAGACAGGACAGTAATAGTGAGCAGGGAAGACTTCAGTGAAATATTATTCTGTCCAATTATATTTTTTCTTTCATTGGCTCACTTGACTGCAACTGTCCTGTCGTCCTTTTCTTCTTGTTCATTTTCTCATGTTGCTCTTGTTCTTCTTTCTGGTTCTGTGTACACTACTACATGACTGACGCCCTGTGCGTAATGCTTAAAAAACAGTTCATAACAACACCAACAACATGCACATAATCTTTGTTTAAAAAGTTTGATCGTCTTTTCTTGCTTTTCAGCCAACCTTCTTCATATGAGAAATTTTCTGATGATAACACAAGAGAGAAAAAAAAGTTAATAAGATATCGTATCGTTTTGAGTAGTTTTTCAGTTTTGTGATCCGGATTGACTACTTTTTCCTCTCTCTCTCTCTCTCTACCTGTTTCATATTCAAAAAGAAGTCAGTACATTATGTTCAAAGCACATCATCATATTGATTACTATTACCTTATTCCGTATTCTATCTGCACTTTCAGGAAGACATTTAGAACGACCAAAAAATTTCAATAGGAATACATACCATGCCTTCTTATTTTTTTAAAAAAAAGTAAAAGGCAAAAGAACAGCATGAGCAGGAGCAGCGTTGGAATAATAATAATAGTAGTAGTAATAATAATGTATTTGACGACGACGATCATCTAGAGATGACGATGTTCGTTTCTAAAACAATGAACCCTTTTGCCCGGTTATTTAGTAATCATCATTTGTTCTCTTTACCGTTTACCTGTTATTATTATTATTATTATTATTTTTAGTAGAGTAGATGGGTGCATGATTTTTCTCTTTTCTTCTTTAAGAATACAATCTCTGTAACTGGCTCTGCGTCTTTTCCTTGTCTCTAATTTCATCACGCAAAAATTATTATGACGACGAAGATGACAAAATAGATCAATCAGAAAAATTCCTGAGAGAAGAAGAAAGTAGTAACAAAAAAAAGTAATCCATGTTGCACTAATAAAATTCATTTCATATATGTAGCAAAAGCTGTTGAGCAAAATAAATCTGTGCGTACAATATTTCATTATATGACATGAAAAAGATTTTTTTTTTGTTTTTGTAAAACTTGGGATATAAAACTGATAAGACTAGACTAAACAATGTGTTCCAACAAGAGATTAAAGATAACAATCTCTGTTGGTGCTACTGATAAAAACTTAAAACAGACAGAAGATAAAAATGAAACAAGATATTTTCTTATTAAAAGTTAGGAAAGATGAGGCTGATTTGATAGTGTTTGTTGGTATGCATGTGACATGTACGAGTCATATATTATTACGGTTATTACATTTACTAAAATAGTGAAAACAGCAGTGATCATAAAAAAAGAGAAGATACACCAGTACTTTTTGACATTTTTACAACTTTAAACCTTGTGGTGACAAAGATGGCGTTCTCTTGGAAGGAAAGTTTTTATTGTTTTCTTTACCAAACCAATGTCACTTTTGTCTTTACAAACTTGAATTTAACTTGGTTGATTGTCGACATTTTTAAACACGTCATCAAAAAAATAACGTTTGTGAACAAAGCGCAAAAAATGCCTAAAACTGAACGTGGTATATCAAAGTGGTTTTTACTAAGATGCGCCTGCAGCAGAAAAGTTGGAAATAATATTATGCAAAATAGACGCAACAGCAAGAAAAAAAGGGAATTGCATTTAATTATGCAGGCAGGTATGCTGGTGGTTTTAGGTTTAGAAAGATTTAAGGCTTAAAAAAATAATTATGAAGGGATAAGTCAGAGGAGCAATAAAACTCTCCGTGATATACATTATAGATATTATGATGGTGGTGGTGAATGGAATTAAGGATCATTATAATTATCTGAGAGAAAGAAGCTTACTACTACTAGAAAGTCAAATCTATTTTGGAAAATCTGAACTAACTACCAAAAAAAAAAAAAAACTGGTAGCGGGCTACTGGCGAAATAAACGACAACAATGATGTTGTCGACTTGATTATTATTTTGACGGTGTAATAATAATCAGTGGCTTATACAATCGTTAGTTACGTATGCATATTTTTTTTGAAATTGTATACTGCTTTACAATGTACCTAAGCGTGTGTGTGTACGTGTTCTTTATGTCGTTTCTTTTTTTTCTCTCCATGTGCGCTGTTATTACTAAATTGCCTAAAGACCTTTTATAAATAGCTTTTTAGTGGTAAAAGGTAAAAAGGGTTTGTTATATACCTAGGCATATATAATATACTACAGGGAAAATCAGGAATGATGCCTCTGCTGCAACTACACATATTATACAATCTAGAGCGGTGCGGTGGCGGCGGCATCAAGAAATGGCCTTAAAGGATCTCTTGATCTATCTATCTGACTGTTGGACTTGTTTTCTTACTTTTCGTGCTTTTAATTTTCCAGTTTTTCATTCCAGTTTTCTATCTTGTTCGCGTTGTAGGCTGCTTATATATGTGTAAAAAGTGTATAGATTTTTTTCACCTTCCAGTGATCAAGATTTTTTTTGTCTAAAACTAAATATTCAGCCAAAGAGAGCCAATTTACAAGAACAAGTGCAGCAGTAGTAGTGAAAAGTGACTTTTGGCTTTAAGTTGTTCACATTTTCAAGTAGTTCAAGTCAGGTAGCATACCAATATGCCTCGCCCAGTAAAAAGGTGGTGGTAGTGGTAAACTATTGGAATATATATACCCATACGAATTAATAAAAAAAAACTTTCCTGTATTTACATGTATGCATATTATATCTTAACTGCTACACTAACAATATTGGTAAGCTTCTATTTATATGTCGGGTTTTTGGTGCGGTAATAGCTTAAAGGAAAGAATTGAATCAAAAATCAAAGCACATGCACGAATTTTTTTTATTTTCTAAACAGAATCTACACCTTTTTTCTCCTTCTCCTTGTTGGGGACGGGACAACTAAGAAGGATCATTTATTCGACTCACTCACTTCATTTTAACAAACAACTTTACTTTATTTTCGATCATTCTCATCGTCATGAAAGAGAGTAAAAAAAGTAGCTGCTACTGAAGAATTTATTACGAGATAAAAAGATTTTTTTTAAAGAGAGAAGAGTAAAAGAGTAAAATGGTGACTATTAAAAAGAGAACAAGTTACAAGGTTGCTACTTTACTGCTCCTGTTCTTTTCTTCTTCGTGTTCTTGTTCACTTTGTTCGTGATCTCTGTGTTTTCTGTCGGACAGGTAAAGAGAGTCAGGCAAAAAAGATGATGTTTTTTTTTCTCGTTGAATTTTAAAAAGTTCACTTTGGTGTTATTATATGTAGAAGATCATCATCGTCGTCATCATGATAATAATGTCCTAAGGGTCCATATATTTTCAATGTATATGTAAATCTAACAATGAGAGAGAGAGAAGAGGGCGAGAAAGAGAGAAAGAAAGGCATGAGGGCATCATGATCATTATTCTTATTATTACATGTCTCGCACAAAACTTCTCTCTCTAATTTTTTCTCAAGAATATTGAACATGATCATTGCATGGCAATATTCATTGCAGTTCAGTTCTTCGTGAAATGAACTGCTGATCTGAATAAATCGCTCCAAGGGTCAAATCCAGAAGCTTGAAAATGCTCCTTATTAATTACAACGATGAATGTTTGAAGAAAATGAACATGATGATGATGATGATGATGACGGGTCATCATAATCATGATTCAGTTTTTATCTTTTGATGATTATATTGGATTGAACAAGTTTACGAAGAAAATGGAATAAATTATTGTGTCTTCAAATAATAATCGGAGAACTGCTACCGTACTTACTCTCTTTTCTACTTGAACAGATTATTGTTTTACGCTGCTTGTTTTGTTACAAATTTTTCGCTCGATTCAAATTTCAACCTGTTCCCTTCATTCTCGTCCTCATCTTCTTCTGAAACCTCTATTGGAACAAGAAGAAGAAGGAAAAAACCAGAAGAAATCAGTTTCAGAAGAAAAAAACAATATGTTGTGGTGCATAATAAAAATATTATTACTATTTTAAAATTATATGTATCATCTTCACAAAAGATCATTTGAAAGAGTTCCTCAGAAAGGAATAGAGAAGGAACACAGCATAATATTGACTTTTTGACGCTACTTTTTTTTCTAGTTTCTCTTGGGTCATTACTGTTATTGTAACTTTTTTTAAATATCATTTTATTCAACTGAAAGCATTAGTTCTTTTGGATTACTTTTACCAAATGGGATATCTGCTCTCTCTGGTTTGATTTTTTTTAAACAGGAAAGGTGGAGGCTTGTTTTATATTTAATGCAAATAATTATTGGTTCTAGTTGTGGTTTTGCTTCTCAATGACTATTTTGCTCATTTGAAAAAAAAATACTTTTATAAAAAAAAAGTTTTCTTTACGATGTGACGAATGAGCGAGCGGGCAAGCTGTGTATGATGAACGGTGCGTTTTTTTCTCTTTTTTTCGTTAGATTATTTATGTGGTTGTAGGAAATGCTTGTGTTTTTGAGATGAGTCGAGATTGTTATCAGACACGGTTTTGATATGTAACACGTACCATTTTGGTATATCAGATAACCATTAAAATGATAATTACTGCGTATTATATCAGATGCTCTAATTGAACAAGCAAAGATAATTCTTATTTTGAACATACTTATCAATGTAGTGCACCAGTACCGAACAAAATCAGCATGAGAGGAATTAAACTCCTCCTGACATGAAAGAAAACAATAATGTTCTTCAAGGTGAAAAACAAGTTTAAGAAATATAGTATAGCAGATGAATTTTGGTTTGGATACGGCCAGAAAAAAAACTTTTGTGTGAAAATTGCTACTTTTTAATAGTTTTTGATTAATTTCTTTAAGAAATACATACTTTTTTAACCTGGAACTATTTTTAATAAAAAATTCAGGTCAAGCTTGTACATGTACAACCAAAAAAGTATGCAATTACGGCACGGTTTGGAAATGGATATTTTTTGAATAACATCCTATTTCCAGGGTCTATAAAACACAGTGAAGTGTTACCGGTTCGGTTAATAAAAGGAAGGTTCAGCAAACAACCACATAATATAACAAGCCCATTGTGATTTATCTTGCATTTCAATGTCACCTTGTGGGCAGCCCCTTTAAAATTACATACATACTTAATGAACTTCGTTTATCAAAGTAGTAAATTTATATTCGCTATAGTAACGAGCACATAGTACCTTTCACCTTTCTGATAAGACAAGAATCATCATTTAGATGATGCGCTACATCCTTTGTCTGTATTTCTTGAAATTATTAAAATAAAATGCGAATGAATAATAAAACACCAAATCAAGTTTTTTTTACTTTAAATTTTTACTTGCAAAATGCAAATATTACCTTGAAGGCAATAAAAAAATAATTTAAAAATTTTATTTTATTTATTTAATGAAAATATTAGCCTTCACTTTTTCTTATCACTTATGACTTTGCTCTTTAAGGATTTCTCACCCTCTCAGGAAGACATCAAAACTACATACTATATGATATTCTTCTTTTTAAAGGCTTTCAAGTTAAAACCAGGCCGGTTGGTTGACTTGTCTGGCTATTGCTTAAACACTGATAGTGTTAATGCATTACTATTGTTTCATCAACAATCATCACAGTTGCATTATTTATTATTTCTTCTGCCAAGTTTGGTGTGATTCTTATCACTCCGTACTCCACATTATCTACCTGTTGGCTAATGTACCATTTTTTTCTGTGGCTATTTTCTTTGAGTGTGTGAGGTGCGTACACAAACAGCGCAAATCAAAAATGAAATGCATAAAAAATATTTTTTATGCGTTAAACGTCGGATGTGCATTACTAAACATGCGCGGACGCAGGCTACTCCCCCGCACATCGAACTATATTATTATTAGACTGGTTTAAAAAGCTGTTGCTGTTGCATATGTGTTTTTTTTTCTTTTTGTTTCTTCTTCTTGGTAGGTTTAATTATAGACAGGAAAAAAAGTGAGCAGCAGCAGTAGCAGAAAAAATAC
>JAHZMZ010000862.1:0-16489 GCA_027743805.1 Lepidocyrtoides sp. E14
ATACAGAATCAGAATCCAGTGAATTATGTATACTTTATACTTCCCAAGCCAAACCTTTCTTTTGAATACTTTGCTTACTTTATAGAGAACTCTATAGAGTTCTCTATAAAGTAAGCAAAGCTTTTTGTAATTGGCAGCCAGGAACTCTATCCGGATGAGTAGGGACAAGGATAACATATGTATATCTGGAAAATGTTAGATGCCAGTCACCGGTGCTTAGTATTATGTTATGAATAGATACTAGAGACGCAACGACAAAACAACATGACGATTGTAGTAAGTAACTTTGTGCTTTCGTTACTTAAGTACACTGCATGGCAAAGGTTAGGAAAAGATCAAAGGAAAAAGTTGATGACAGACATTACAGTTAAATGAAGAAAAAATGTTACTTAATGGCATTTTCAGGCATGGCATGACTAGGTGGCAACTGCCACCACTATCTCCCTTTAAATATATGATTAAAACGTGGATCACGTTTGTCGTTCTGCAACAATTTGAGATCACTTGCAATTGCAAAACATATTATAGAAAGACTTGACTGACTAATAATGACACATGGCACATAATGTGTAAAGTAGGGTACAAAAGTCCAACGATTAGAAAACAGCAGCGTATACATTTTTACATGTTACAGGCATGTTTAGCTCGGTACTCACGGCAAATGAATGTACTTTTTGATTTTCCAAACACAATTTGGCCAGACGTGAGAATTTGTATGTTTATTGAGCATGGTTGAGCTTATTTTTGTACTTCTGACTGGTGTTCGTACGATACTAACTACTGTACTGAGGTGACAAAGCTAATGTTCTAACTTTTAAAACAAAAGGATGATGAGAAAAGTATAATATTATTATTATTATTTAACCATGTTATATGAGACATCATCATTACTGCTGCTGACATCATCTGAATTGCTAATCGACCCTATTCAGAACTCATCTCTTCAAAAAAGGAACTCTCACTTTCTTCCCATGCAAATCATGAATAGGTATTAAAAATGTTCATCTTTAATCGCTTCATTCAGTAATCAAGTACACATGAGTGACTCTCATCGGCGCAAATTAAAATTCGTTAACAGTCACAAGGATTTGAAAAAGGTTACGCAATGAATAAATTCGTTGGACATGCCCTGATTTGCCATTTACTGTAAAAATGTGTGTAGGTGTATCCAGTGTCAATGAAGAAAAGAGGGTAGCTCGTTAAAATTGCAGGTAAATTACGCCACGTGCGGTTTAATAACTGTGTGCACATCGGTCAATGATACGCAGCAAAGATGATGCATAAGGACCGTTTGTTGCAGTCACCGCTTGAGTCAGATTGTTTTTTGCATGATTTGCATACGTATTCTGTGTGCACAATGACTCAACGTAGAGTAGCTATTACAGTTTGAAATTTGGAAGTGAGTAAACTTCTATGAAAATGAAAGCCGGATGAGGACATGCAGCAAACAATTTGTAATGCTAATCAAAATGAGCAATAAAAATTTGGCATCTACTTCAACGATCCTTTTCTCTTGCAGGTCATTCCAAAAATATCTTAATACAAATTCCACTCATGAGGAAATAGTTTTAATGTATTTTGCATTCAACGAAATACGATACATGATACATGATGATGCAGAAAGCGATTTCATAACAAAAATCACATCATTGATGAGATTTTTTGGTAGAAGATAAAAGATGTAAAAATTGTGAATGAAGGTATTCATTAAATTAAGAATGTCTAAATACAAACTACTAGTCGATAAGCCTACTATAAAAACAGCATTTGACCATTGTATCGATTTAACCTTAATGATTGCAACTCAGGTCCTTTCAACCAATGGTGTTTTTGCTGTATTCTCTTAATTGCAAGTTGTTGGTTTGTGTGACTAAAATATCAAAAATGAGGATCAAGATACAAAAAAAAAATTAAAATACGTTTGGTAATCTCACTGATATGATAAAATTACAGCATGTAGAATATCGGTTTCTCTGTCTTAAAAACAAATCGTTTTAGTAATCATACGTAACGTGCAAAATTTTTATACTTGGTAAAAAAATGATGTGAAGGTCATATTATGTCGAAACTGAAATTTGTGAAGAAAAGCATATTTTCGTAATACAAAGTTTTTGTTGTCTCACAGTCTAATGCATTCTGGAATGAGCAGATATGTATTAGACTTGGTTCGCCTGCTTCAAAATGTGTGATATATGGAGATAGTATTATAATTATTATAAATATTATGCTTGAACATATGTTTATAAAGTCTAGGGCCATGACATCTGTACAAAACCTCCCTCACAATAAACACACACAAACATACCTACCCAAAAAAAGTAATAAATTTTAATAATAATAACATTGCATTGTTAGTTTGAAGAGCCTAAATGCAGTGTTTTTCAGTAGAATCTCCATTTTATCATGAAATCAAGTATTTTTCATACGAAAAGGGCTTTTAGACTTTTGTTGTGGTAATAATAGAACCATAAATATTCTTACTGCGTAATGAATTTAAGAAGTTGGCTAAGGCTCAATTTTTTCACTAAATGCGTGTAATTCGGCATAATATCTGCATGTTTTGTTACTTAAAAGTGAGAATGCATAATAATCCTTCTTTTGTATCTCATTGAATGCATCATTTTTAGTTCAAGCATTTTGTGTGCGAATGTAAGACTTCTTTCTCACCAAACCAATAAAAATCAAAATAGGGCAACGATGAGTTGTAACATCATCTTCATCATTACCCGCAAAATCTTAACATTTGTGATGTAGCAGACACGGCAGTGTACTCACAACAATTTTTAATGAGCATGCAAAAGACAGTTCATGCACATACACAATAGATATAGGGTTTACGCAAATACTTACATCAAGTAGGTATGTATATATACTGCAATAGTGCAGGTACTACAGGTGCTTGAGCTTGCATTTTAGCATGCATAGAAAGGGTTCTCTCCACATTATTAATGTGCATCAAGGACAAGCACATTCAAGAGTTCATTAGGTAGTTGCACTTCATCTGCTGCATGTACTTATTAAGGGTCATTAGATCTTATATAACAAAATTTTCTTGCAATCGTCTGTTTGAGGCATCCAATCCGATTCAAAACGACTTTTTGGTCTTAATAGCAATATTAGCTTCTTTGAATGCGAATTCAACAATTAGTTACTAATAAATCGATTTAATCGTATTGTAAGGCTAACCCCAAAACTTGTATCATATAGCCCACCGTTCCAACTTTAATTTAATTTTAAGGATAATTTTAGTACAATATTTTTATAATATTAGTCCATAGACAGATCTAACCAAACTTTCTGCCAAGAACATGAACTGGAGGAAATTAGAAGATCTTGAAACTAAGCAGAAAAGAGCAAAACAAATTGGTGATTTTAGGCTGTACCGCACCGTTACGCCGATATACGTGTAACAGTAATGTAAGCAATCACTGATGATCCATCCCCATTCCCAGTGAGGATTCCTCATCCTCACGCAAATCAACCTGCAACACACTGCACTCAAAATTAGTATCAGTACTCTGTACACGTAATTCTATTTCATTCAACCATAACATGGATCACTACTACTCTTATTGTATGCAATTAATGAAAAAAGAATCTTCTACATGATTTAATTGCAATTGTCAGCATTATTGCATACGGTTGAATGAAACCTATTGTTGTTATTTAAATGGCATGTTTTACAACAGAACAATTGAATACAAAACAACATTGCTGCTATATTTTCTTGTAGATCATACACAATTCCAAAGAGTGCTACGATGCGTTTTGATTTTTGATCTGATCTTGTTGATACCACTGTTAATTGCTCCTTTTTAACCCTTTTGTTTATTTATTGTTCACGATAGCAAAAGCGTATAGGTAATCAATCATTTCTATAAATAAATACATGCGGTTGCAAGTTGCGATTTCGACCCATGTTTTGACCATTGCTGATATTGAGCTACCTAATTAATTTTGTTACTTGTATCATACTACACAACATTTATGCTTTAAGACCTAGTTGAGATATTTTCCCTACTGCAGATATACTGCAAAAATTGCAAATTTTGAAACAACTGCACTGTAAAAAGGATGTAGGTATTTCAATATATTTCAAATCATATTTCCTCATAAATGTAATTAAATATAAAAATTCTCCGATTGTTGTAAAGCAATGTAAATTTTTCAGCTGCGCCTGTTTCGAATCTGCACGTCATGTGGATTTGTTAACTTAACATCGGATAAATAGTCATTCAGTTAGCGCATCAGTATTTTTCCAAGCGTTCGAGAAATATATACTATCCTCCTTCCTCGGGAGAATTTTGTTGCCATTCCTCAGGTTTACCGTTACAGTTGGCATTGGGGCAATTTTTGGCACAGTCCTTATCACAAGCATGTTCCGAAGGACCTCTCTCACCCACTTCAGGTGACGCACCAGCATCGTCTCCCGCAGTTTTACCACAACAGCCTCCCATTTTCAAACTCGAATAGGATTAGGATTTTTTTAGCCCAAAAAGTCTCTGAAACCACGTTTGGCAGTGAAATTTTGTTAGAAATTGGGGTGAATAATCTGAAGTATGCGTAGTTAGTGAGGTAAAAACGTTAGGATGGGGACTTGGATTTCATAAGTCGCTTACTTTTATTATTCGTTTATTCAGAGTAAATGTATCTTACACAATAATGTCACACGTTAACAAAATTGAAGATGATACAGTTACTTGCAGTTGCCAACCACAAAAAACACTGCTAATTGATCGTTAGTCACATTGACTGGGAAAATAACTATTACCGAATCTCTGGAATGTCCCTTGGTCTCTTGGAACACCGTGAACTTCTGGATATATAAAGATTGTGTTCTACTTCACAACAACAATTTTGAATCGAAACGATATAAAAATGCGGCAAACTACAGATAAAAATCAAGCATTTTGCGAATGTGACAATGCGCCTTGATGTTGTTTTCGCTGTTCTTGATAACATAATATAACAAAAATTCAAAAATTAATTAAAATGTAATAAAAGTAAACATAATTAGTAAGGTATGCCATAGCAACTTGCTGTAACTGGCTGTTTTTCGGCTTGGCTTCTTCCCAAGGGTTTCTGCTTCAGCCCAGTCTTCAAACTTCCACCTTGATATCTCAAAGATGATGCATACCTACCTACTGGCTACTCAACTCAGCGTACTAAACTCTGTTACATCAAATATCTAAAGTCTAAAGAATGGGTAATTTGTCCACTTGAAGAAACTATATTATGCATGATTATATACCATCCAGTGGGGGATCCAGTGAAGTGCATTCATAACTGGGTATAAAAATTGGTAAGTTACAGTGAGATACTATACATTGAATATCAGGTCATTGGCAAACTTTAATGAACCCATTTTTTAAAAAGTTCGAATGTAATTTTGCTCTTCAGTTGTGGGAGATACTTTAAAACCTTATTTGCTGCTCGAGATTCTCTATAAATAAATGAAATGAACTCTCATCTACAAACAATAATTAAAACAGGAACATGTATTGTATTACTACAGGTTATGCAATTCATCTGTGGGCACTATATTAAATACACTGCGTACTTAATGGTCTTAAATTACACAGAGTTCAAGTAGTACTTAAATTACGTTTACCTCTGTCTAGTTGACATTGTTTTTCATGCCACAGACCATTTACTAAGTGATGAACTGAACAGGTACTTGCTGCATATTATGTTATACAACGAGTGATAGCCTTTTAGGAGCATTTATCGTTTTTATGCGGTAATAACCAGTTTTCCTGTAAGCACACTTCATTATAAGTATGTTTCCGACAATTTACTATAACCAACTGCTTAGTGAAAAACTCCGAAGACAGCACATGAAGAATACATAACATGAACCTGTGTGCCGTGCATGGAATATTGAATATTGATTTCAGTACAATTCATGATGACTTTCATTTACTCTATCTTAAGTGAATCATTCGTAGCACCTTTTCGTCATCTTTGAATCAACTGTCATTGTCAAATGCATGTCAAGGTCCTAGGACAGAACTTTTAAACGTTTACATAATTGAGATGCATAATTATGCTGAAAGTTTTCATTGCAACATCATGAAATGCATTTTTCTAAGAATCGATAAGTATTCATGATTGTCAAAATGTCACCTAACGCTGCCGCTACCAAGTATAAGCTTCTATTCTAGCTGTTGTGTAAATGATGAATTGAAAAATATTTAGGTGCTTGTCTATTGCTTTCCAAAGACGGTAACATTTTGACAAGATTGGATAACTACAAAATATGTCACTGCGAGTACTGCCAGTTTTACGAAGCTGATATAATGCTTTTTAATTTCTAGTAAGACTTGGTGCATTCAACATTACAGCGCAGCTAATATACTGTTTTAATAGCACCGAGAGAGGATTATAGCTAATATGATATAATTTTAATTATGTAGCATTTGAAAGATGATAACAGCCAAGAGGAGTGGAACTGGGAGGGATAATTTCACGTTTAGATAATAATAGTTTACGACAGAAAATGACCGGAAAGAATACCCATGTAGTTCAATTGGTAAGTAAAGTAGTTCGAAGACTACGAAAGACACCAAACTTGGGGCTTAGCTTTGCTTCCTTGTGTCAAATTCACCGTTCTTTTGACACCTATATTTTAATGTGTCAGTAACACGCAAGTGTCATCATTAGTCGATGTACGTATATATCCGCTGTGAATTAACACAGTATTGCCTACTACCGATCTTTCTTTGACCAGCATTAGTAAAGCTGGTGTTGAGTCTTTAAATAGTACCACACTGCCAAAATATTTGCGACAATAATACTGAAGTAACAGATGAGTACTTGCAGTAGTCTGTAACTGTAACTAGTGTCACTGTCATCACAAAATGCAGTTTCAGTTTGTATTGTAATTTAATGTTTGCATTTACTGTGATTTGTACCAAGCACATGAATGCAATATAAATATATCAATATGGTATGACATGACTATTGACCGACTGACTAAATTTTGCATGATAGACCTATCAACCATAATTATTCAATCGCACTATCCATCCAGTCAAAATTAAAAGTAACCAATAACGTGGCATGCATTAGTAGTTAGTAGTGTACTAATATTTTGATTTCAGAACTATTGTTAAGTTGGATTTCAGCTCTACTGCAAAGTTGTATTTGACGATGCCGTGATCGGTAGGATGAATTAAGTATTTATTGTACATCAAATTCAGCAAAGATACATAAAATGAACAAT
This sequence comes from Lepidocyrtoides sp. E14, assembly GCA_027743805.1. Lineage (NCBI taxonomy): Eukaryota > Metazoa > Arthropoda > Collembola > Entomobryomorpha > Entomobryidae > Lepidocyrtoides > Lepidocyrtoides sp. E14. The sequence goes on from JAHZMZ010000862.1 coordinate 7,226, forward strand.
GAACGGAAACCGTCAAAAAAATTTCAAAACTACTTTCATATAAATTTCATTCAATTATATTGTAGATAAAGTTTTGACACAGAACTTTGAAAAATGAGATGAAAGATGAGATGACCACTATAATTTTAAATTAAAGGTTCGGAAATGGTAAAACGGAAATTGCTAATGCATGCACTCGCTTTGATAAAAATATTGAAGATGTTGAAAATTATTTTCCCATACATATTTGGAAAGCAACCGAGTTACGTTAAAAACAATACTGAAAATTGATTCAGATTCGCATTCACACACAATTTATGCAATATGTTACGATGACTCAATAGACTTAACCTATGAGGAACTATTTTCCTTATCCTTCCTCGTTGGACTTTACATTTCATTAACCTTTTTCCTTAAAATTGCATTTAACGAAATCACATTGGCTCAAATAAATCAAATTAATATGGAACCGGGTTTTAATCGAACGCTTCGATGAAATTTACAGTTGTGGCACGCGATTGACCTTGTATAACTTTCCAATGGAGTTGTGTACAAACCCATTCGAGTTATTGTAGGTTTGCTATATAACGGCCGAGAAAAACTAGTTTGTTTAGTTTGTAGTAGCAAGAGAGCCATTTATAATTGCATAGTACGAAACATTTGTATATATGTAAAAGCAGTAAGAGTTTGAAACAACTCTGGTGCACGTGTGTTGAGCACAACAATCAAATCTATTTTCTGTTGTGGCAAATGCGGCATTACAAAACAATATTGCTCATAGACTCTATGCATATGATTGCTCAAATATTCCATGATTATTTTCAAGGCATGACCATAATTTTAAATGATTAAAAAATTGACTCAAATTCATGATTACTTCTGAATAGTGACTAGAGATTTATAGTCGGAAATACTGGTGATTTTTTGTCCAAAATATTGAATATAATTAACGGTACCGACTGCAGATTTCATCATTTTATACGCATGCACATTAATGTACATAGACAAATGTGCATAAATGTACTTCTATAATTACAACTGTAAACTATAATGACATTGCTCCAACCCATACTTTACTGTAAAACACACTTTTCCTAAAACTATCTTTCTTGAACACTTAGACGTATCTTTAGACAATGCCATGCGTAGAACGTATAATTTTGCTAATGTCTAGTCAATGTTTCAGTGTCATCTTTCCCGCTGAAAAAAATACTCGAATATAATGCATTTCCTGACACTGCACGCTAACTAACATCACTGCTATGGGTCAGATGCGACTCCTGTCTTGTCAATTTTTTCTCTGCTGCTGTGTCAATAATTATAATGCAGTGGAAGCCCACTTTTGTATGTGGAACTGACTGCAATGTAAGTTATGCTTATGTTTTCTCATGGTCATAACAGGTATTAACAATTAACATTAGTGTATCTAGTATCTACTTAGGAAATACTCATTACTCATTTAATGATATAAATATAGTCTCTTGAGACTACAAACAAGCAAACTGCCACAAGCACACGATGAATACAAGGAAAAACTGAATGGTTGTTTTCGGAATATACTACTTACGAAATCCTCATTACTCATTTAATGATATAAATATAGTCTCTTGAGACTACAAACAAGCAAACTGCCACAAGCACACGATGAATACAAGGAAAAACTGAATGGTTGTTTTCGGAATATCAAATTCAAATATATATTTGTGTGTGTATGTCATTTCATATATATTATTCGTGTGTCTTCTTGGTACAACTTTACAACTTACAACTCAAACTTATCTACATTCTGTACGTTTGTATTTTTGTAATAATGCTGTGGTTCAACATTATGCGTAACATTTTGCAAAATCAATTAAATCATAAAATATATACACCTACCTTATCATCCTCGACATCATCGAAATCAGACCCCCAATCACTGATATCATCACTGATTCCATCGCTTTCGAGCATTTTAAAACTTGAAATTTAACTGATTAATCAGAAAACACTCGAATTCTCAATCAGAAAAACCAGGCCCGTCACTAAATGAAAACCACAAACTGCAATGCAACTAGCCGTATACAGCACAAATGTACAATAACATCAGATCAAAATTCCTCAACTAACTGACTGAATTTATTGAAGTTTTTGTGTTACATAATGATCACAAAGAGATTTTTCTCTTTGCAATACTTTAAAAGATTTACACTCAAGAACAGATACAAATCATACAGCCTTAAGTTAGATACAAGCTTGACAACTCTTAAATCACCATTTTTATGAAGACATGTATCAATAAGGCAATGACAGAATAAGCTTTCGTTCTTCCTGGTTTACATTTGTACACTTCACATTATATTTGACAATTTCTATATAGTTCTTGCTTCTTTGAAATTTTCAGAATGCAAGAAAAAATGACATTTATCAGTATAAAAATTAGCAGAAATCCTTACAGCAATCAGTGTTGGATAGTCCCTTAGGCTTATTGTAGTCGGCTATTATAGTTTAGGTATACTCTGGTTTACAATGCCCCAAAACTAAAAGCTAGCACATTTTTCGTATGGTAGTGTGACAGGCAAAGACGATCTTGTCGTTACGGTACAAACATCAAGAGGCAACTGAAGCTACTTTGCATTTACCTACTCAATTCATGCTACAAATTCCCTTACGCCTGCAACTGAGTGAGCGAAGGTGCCTATACGTGCACTGCGTACAGATAGAACTGCTTACTGTCTTGTACTTAATAAGTGATGGTGGTATGGTGGAGAGCATAAAAAGGGATCTTTAGCTTATATCCTTTGTAATATTCAGCTCTACTCTCGGTCGGTCAGTGTGGCCAATGCAACTGGTAAACTGAACGCTATCCAAAATATCCTATATAAATTCAAAAAAACGCATTATTATGGTAAAGGAAAGGAATCAAGCGTAACAGGCTCTGAATAAGTCTGTTCGATACTACACAATGCATACCTTCATTCCTTTTATGCATTAGATTATTTTAACTAAACATTTCATTTCACTTACTTCACTTCTCTGCTTGTACTGACACTTTTTTACTCCTCATCAAGATTCAAATAATATCTTCGTCTCATTATACCATACATGCATGCTTATTTACATGAATAGGACGATCATATTATATAATCATTCAGCTTTAGAGGTGTACCGTTCATCATTTGAACTTGAAGCTTTTTATAGCTGTTGTTGGTGCCAGTGCAGGTAACTGACAAACAGGAGCAAATATTTTGCACTTACGTGAATTGAAACGTTGCAATAACGTATTTTCAAATGCAGCAACAATAGATTGAGATTATGAGAAGAATTGAATGATTTGTATGAAATATGATAAGCCCCTGTAAAAGTTTTACAGAATCAACGTTAAGTCTCTTTAGTGCACAACCTACAAGCTATCTGGTGATTCTGGTGTGTAGGGTGATGTTCCTGGTCTACTTTTTATACTAAAAGTTAACTGTGCAGATGCAAACACTTTAAAGTACTCTTAGTTTCAACTTTCAGTTGTGCAAGCATGCAGATTTAAATGACATACCATTGATGATTTTGTAGTAATACGATGAAAAGTTTTTATAAAGCATTGTACAAATTAGTAAGTATGTATGCATTAGTTATATTATACCCATCAATCCACATGACTTAATTTTAATCTAAGCTTTTGTTACTGCTAAATTGTTATGCTGCTGTGACTAGTAGACTAGTATGACTAGTAACTAGTGTGACACTGTGTACTAGTATCAGCAAAATTAGAATGTTGTGTTGGTATATGGTAATTTTTATGTAGTCAAATATTTTGAGAATGTGAAATGTAGAAGGAGAGACAAAATCATTAATTATTCCTGCGACATAGTGTGTAAAAACTCCACAGGGTAATTTTGAACTGTCTATATTGCTGAACAGTAAATACTACAAGTGAGGATACTGAGGAACTAGGAATTTATATTTGAAAATGTGGTGTTTGTAAGACAAACAAAAATTAGTAACAACACATATTTCTATTTCATTCCTCTTCTATGGCATAAGCTCTTCTTGTGCTTAATAGATGCATCGTTATGTGAGAGGATTTCATGATAAAGAGGAAAATACTCATTCATTACCTTCTTCTAAGACAGATTAGAGGAAATAGAGAGAGATGAATAGCGGCTAGAGGTGCTAACAGAACAACTAAAGAAAAAGCAAAGCAACAATGTACTACTAAATCCTTTGTAGTTGGAGCTTGGCATGCATGTAATAAAATGATTGTCGCTTCATGTAGCTGAGTGTGATGGATAATAATGATGACGCATAGCCAGAAGAAAAACAAATATTCACAGGTAAGCCTGAAATTCCATCGCTCCCAGGGAAGTGTCATGTAGAAGGAGAAGACAACGTACAATCATTACTCCAAGATCGCTCCAGACAACCCTCTTGATATTTGAATATTATAGAATGTAGGTTTGAGCTGAGGCATTGAAATTTCGTCATTGCCGTTTGTTTACATTATCTTACCTTGCCTCTTTTACCAGCACCCTGAGTCCTTGAATAAGGTAAAACCCAAGTATTTTTCATTCCCATTGTTGCATCCTGCATTTTAATTTGTTAAAAGGTCGTACAAAGTACAAAACGTGCATGAACATCTATAGGCTAAAGTGTGTATTTTTAGGTGTACTTAATAATGCATCACAAACTCTGAGTCTCATCTCATCAAGTAATCAAGTTTTTAATAACTTTACCTTAGTCAAGTGTACGATTTACGACTGGCAACAAGGCAATCAAGTAACAGATGCACTCATCATCATACATCATATTATGCGCAGATAAAAGTAAAAGATATACGCTTGGAACATTACCAAAGGACAGCTTTTTATTTCTAACACTAGACTAACCAATTTCCAGAAGTTGGCTTTAATAGATTATTTCATCTTAAACAAAAACGACCTTGTGTCTGTGTGTACCACAAATTGAAATCCTGAAAATATTAAGTCGCCACGCTGTGTTTTCCCAAATTCAGCTTACAAAATTCATTGGAAAGTCCCAACCACCATACAGCGATGATCAATTATTTGAATCTTGAATTGGAAAACCAGAACAAGGTCTCTATTCACCTTCGCGATGCACCCTGTAAGGATGACTTAAAGCCCTCCCGGTGACAGGCATTTTTCACTCATATTCATTCATACATTCATTACTTTATAAACCTGAATGTTGTTGCATAATATTTGACATACATACAGGACCGCAGGGGAGTAAAATTCCAAAAAAATATACATACACATAGGTATTCAATTCAGCTAAAATGCATTCACGCTTTTGTAGACTGGTACCACTGCACTGCTACTTCCCTTCCTTCTTTGTTAATTTCACTAATGATGACAGTTCTCCAGAAGAACTTGATGTTTGGCTTGAGACGGAACCTGCACTTTTAATTTTTTTATATTCTAGAGAAATTAATTAATTCTAATCAAAAGAATATGGTGTGAATATGTAGTGTGTAATGAATAATGAATGATGAAATCCGATCAGTGCATAGCCACAGCTTTTGAATTATGCATTAACAATGAAATAAAAAGAGAAAACTCATTCAAAATGCACTTCAATTTTCAATTATTAATTTTCGGTATAGTATAGTGAAAAGATGAAACTGGACTGGAAACTTCCAGTCCGAAACTTGCGGTTGTGTTTTGTGTTGTTCACATCACATCAATTCGATGGAAATGGAGGAAATGGAACAGATATACAGTATAACAAAGATGTACTAGTACTGGGGGTCGAAAAATATTTAAATTGCCCTAGTTATTGATTATAAATATATATTAACATGATTATAACTCTAAATGAAAGTACAAACCCCAAAGACACAAATTTCTCATGGTTCACATCAACATATTAGCCTTTGGACGAGTTCATTTCATCAATTGGACGATAAGGTACCATTCGGTTAAAAAAATAAGTTATGGCCACCGAAATTGTACAAGTTACATGGTTTTTTGCATATGCCATAGGATCGTACTAGTACATCTTTGTTATACTGTACCTACAACCTATGTATTATGCAGTCTACTTGTTTTATTTCTTATACTATTATTACAACTTTACGTGTCACCAATAAAACAGGTACATGTCTTACCTTACCAGTACTACCTATACATCATTTTTAAGCATTTTTAATTTAGTAATAATTTACTTCACAAATAGAGCAGCCTGCAGCAGTGTAGCGGAAACGAACAATGTGTAATGGAATTTATTATGTAGTAAAGTAAATACGCACCGTACTTATTTAAATATTAGCAAAATTGAAACCATAAGAATCATCTATTATTGTATATAGAACTTGAATGATTCAGACTATAAAAATTCATCATTCTTTACACCTTCGCTTCGTAACACATTATGCGTGGCGTATTCTCAACTTTTCCAAAGAGTATTTACGAGCAATTACAAGCGTGCTTAACCTAAATTTTATCCAATTAATTATGAGATGAGCTTTGCCGATCAATGATAATAATAAATATGAATGCCTCAATGTTGCCGATGTTAAAGAAGAAAATATGCACTTATTTCCTCGTGAGAGCAAACACTGTTTAAAATTTATTTAATAAGTCAACATGGGTGTCTCGCCTTCAAAAAATTGTAAGTTACACACTTTTACCACGTACAACTACGTATACAACATAGAACTTGACTATGTACAACTTAACTGTATTTAAGTGCAGTAGTAAACACTACAATACACAGCTGAAATTTAAATATCAATGTATTTACGTAACTTGTAAATGTTAAAACCACTGAACATGACGGAAGGAAGGAAGTGAAGGTATGTAGTATGCAATTCAATTAATGTTGTTGGGTTCGTAAATGTACGTATGCACATCGCTACAATTGCAATTGCTTAACGTACTAGTAACTTGTACCACATTATGCGTGTCGTGGGTAAGAATGTGATTACGTGACCAAATGCTTGTGCTATACAATTACAATTAAAAAGTCTACCTGTGGATGCTTATCACAGTCATAAAAATTAGTTATTGCTACTCCAAAGCTTGTTTATTCAGATTGCGTGGCTCAACAAAACGACCTGTTATGGCAAGTACGGCTATTATGCAAGAGGAAAACACCTTTGGTAGTAATCAATGCATAATATTCCAGTTCAGAGATGAGAAGGATGTCAAGGAATTTTATTAGAATTTTGAAACATCGAAGACAATAGACATTTGAGATGTGACACTACAACTAAACACTTATGCTTTTATTTATGAATTTAAACATGATGGCTCAATCCTATCGATTAGTATTCTTCGCCACCTTCGCCTTCTCCCTCAATTGAATCCATTCCGACTTCTTCGTAATCTTTCTCCAGAGCAGCCAAATCCTCACGAGCTTCGGAAAACTCTCCTTCTTCCATACCCTCTCCGACATACCTTGAAATAGTGGAATAATTGAAAGAATCGATAATTTTTCGCTAATTTAAAATGGTAAAAATTATGAATGCAGTTTGTATTTAGAACGTACCAGTGAACAAAGGCTCGCTTGGCATACATCAAGTCAAACTTGTGATCAAGTCGAGCCCATGCTTCAGCAATAGCCGTGGTATTTGACAACATGCAAACAGCTCGCTGAACTTTCGCCAAGTCACCTCCAGGAACGACGGTAGGAGGCTGGTAGACAATCATAAAATAATAATAACAACCACTATTTAGCAATCATTCACACAGACTCAACCAAAATCTTTAGGAGGTTCCAACACTTTACGTACCTGAGGCGCTGGGTAAATAGCAAACTCAAGCTTCGACTTCTTTCCGTAATCCACTGACAAACGTTCCATGAGCAGAGACGTGAAACCGGACCCAGTTCCACCTCCAAAAGAGTGGAAAATTAAAAATCCTTGCAATCCAGTACACTGATCAGCAAGCTTCCGAATTCTGTCCAACACAAGATCCACAATTTCCTTGCCGATAGTGTAATGACCACGAGCATAGTTGTTCGCAGCATCCTCCTTTCCAGTGATCAGTTGCTCTGGATGAAAGAGCTGTCTGTACGTTCCGGTCCTGACCTCATCTGAAGGGTGGAAAAAAGGTCTCAGCTTTAGGTTCCTTCAGCCGCGACAATGCCTACATCTATAACCTAAAATCAACACTTACCGATGACAGTAGGTTCCAAGTCGACCATAACAGCTCGTGGAACGTGCTTTCCAGCGCCAGTTTCACTAAAGAAGGTGTTGAAGGAATCGTCACCTCCTCCCACAGTTTTGTCAGAGGGCATCTGACCATCAGGCTGGATCCCATGCTCCAAACAGTACAATTCCCAGCAGGCGTTGCCAATCTGGGTTCCGGCTTGTCCGACGTGGATAGAAATACACTCACGCTGATTGAATGTCACAAAACATACATGTTATTGCCGCTAAAACCGTACTTACCTATTCTAAAATACATCAATTTCTAAAACAAGCATTTTCCTCACCATTTTGTCTAGTAGTCAATAAAACCGTAAAACAAATGAAGAACTAGAAGAAAAGTATTGCTTCGCTTTCACTGATCTTTACTGCACGCTCTTAACTAAACTCAGAATCTGCCAATTGTAGTGAAAATGTTCAGTTAAAATTAGCCGAACTCTTCAACCTACTCTCTACTCTCGAAGTGACGATCGAGAATCGAGGGCAAACACCTCACCTGGAGAAAATTACTAATTAATGGAAATTAAAACTAACTTTAATTATGACGAGGGAAAGAATGCGGTAAATCAAAGTCCTCTAGGAAATAGGAATGAAACCAATCGCGAAGATCTGCAAATTGCAATGAATGAGCTGAAACTGAAACTTGACACAGTCAATAATTGATTGAACATAAAAGCATTTTCTGAAGTAACGCAAACGCAACGCAACACGTACAACACAACTTTACCCAGGAAAAATGCTTTTGACCGTTGTTTTTTTACACAAAATGGTAGTGTCACTGCCGCACTATGCTTGTATCAACTCACCACACACACTTCTACACTCGACTCACCTAGATGCTGACGTTACGTTTCTGAACTAGGATTGGTTTCCATGGTGGAATTGCCGCGCCGCGTGTAGTTCTTTAGTTTGCGTCGAGTTACATACAATTCATGATTATGATGATAGATCGTCGTTCGTCCTTTGTTCAACAGCTTACCTTCAGTTAGTTAGTAGTTCCACTGCAGTGCAGGCAGGGTCAGGGCCCAAGGGGACGACTGGGACTTTTTCTAGCATATCTTTTGAAACATCGTTGAAAGAAAGCTCTATTCTATACTATTGGCGATATAAATGATGGCGGATCACCGTGATTCGGGAATAAG
>JAHZMZ010000863.1:0-30658 GCA_027743805.1 Lepidocyrtoides sp. E14
AATAATATAACCTAAAAACATTATATTTTTTTCGCAACTTTGGGTTTTCAACGTTGATCAGCAAAAGCTGATAAAAAAGTGAACCGTGACCGGATGTGTGGTGTACAAAAATATCGGGGTGCGTGGTGCATCAGAGATGAGGGTGTTCGTATAAGGGCGAATATTGTAAATAGTTATGTATGTACTCTGTTAAGTGATACGATAATGTTCCATGGCATGAAAATGATGATGATGATGAGGGAGCAGGAAGATTAGGATAAAATATAAGCCAAAGTAATATCAAACATATCACGTCCGGTGTCTGCAGCAGCATAAAATCTTTCATCCGCAACTGCCATGGATGAAAAAGGGTTAATTCTCTTCATTTTGCTGATGGTAGTGTATGTCTATGATAATAATATGTATGGGTAATGCTGTTGAGCGGGAAAGGGAAGCTCATCATAAATAATGCATTGATATGTATTTACTGCCCCGTAATTTTTTGAAGGTTTGTGTGTTGTCCGTTCGAGTGGTTTTTGAATGGATTAAAAATGATTACGATGATGATATATGAAAAATAAGATGAGATATAAAAAAAACTTTAAAAATGCTTTCACGCTTCCATGTTACATGCTTTTTTTGCGATAAAACCGAAGCAGATTTTATTTGATAAATTTGCATAAAATATTAATTTAAAATGTTTTTAATGTGGTGAAACGAATTTTCTCCTGATAAAATTGTATAATTACTTTTTACAAATGTGAGATTTGAAGTCATTGATTAACTTAACAATTTCCATTTTTTGGTACATAGTTAGCTACTGTGCAGCTCATATGAAACAAAAAACCGGTGGAAATTCTTAATAGAAAAGAATTCTAAACACAAGAAATTGATTGCCTATTCAAGATATGATATTAGTATCGCAGTTTGCTGGTTGAAATAGAGAGCTCCATTGGGACTCGACTGCTAGACGAGTATTAGTTGATTTTAAATTGGCAGGAAATCAAAAAAAAAAAGTTTCATTTACAAACTAAATGGGTAGGTTTACACCAAATCAGGTTTGATCGATAGATGTTCACTTTTCTCCTTTTCCTTCTTTGAATGCACAAAGGTTTGCTTGATCAGCTTTTTTGAAGAAACTACATAGTTTTTTCTGATAAGTATGCTATGTAGTTTTGGACACACAAGAGTTTCGTCTAAATACTTTTATTATCTTTTTATCTTTCCCTATGTTTTTTTGCTGTATATTATTATGAATCTTAATATCCTGCGCAATGAATGGGATGTCTTACAAGTGAATTAGATTTAAAAATCAGATAACAAAAATTTATTTCTTTTTATCATCTAATTTGGATAGAAACATCTTTGTTATAGCTAGTTCATTCCATGCTGTGCCCCATCTATCTGCTTATATTATGTAAGTGGAACCAAATGCTAGTTATTACAATAGTTCCACTCTGATATGATATTACTGATTTTGTTCATCAATCTGCTACTTCCAGCTTCCCTACTAAAATGCATATGTCGTTCCGCAGTTGCTTTTCATTTAAATTCGGTGATCTGGTGGTCTAACAATTTTTTTTTTGATAGTTATGGCTCATAAAAGTTATCTTTCATTCTTCCATTTATCTCTATGGTTTCAACTACAGTTTTCCTGAATTTTGTGAGTCTAATTTTGATATTTTTAACCTGTCCAAATAAGTGGTTTCATCAGATTTTGATACTAATTAAAACTTCTTAACTTTACGATGAGGCAAAATCTTACACATTTTTTTCTCTGGGGAAAACTGTTAGTCAATGATACTGTAGTGCAGTGGATTATCGGTTAATTTTTCATAAAGTTCATTGGACTTTTTCTTTTAGGTGAAGGAAGGTGCAGCATTAAATATCTCCAAAACTTTGGAAGCGTGATCTTACACTTTACTTAATTAAAGTCCAGGATGTGATAAATGAATTGACTGCTTTGCAGATAAGTGCAATAAAAATATATCTGAACTGTCTCACTAATAACTCTCGCTATAATAACTATTTTATTAGTGCCACAAGTTTTGCTTATAATGTGTAAGGTTTTTTCCCTCTTCTATCTCAGTTTTTAACAAAAAAATATGTATTAGAGTTTCAGAGAGAAGAACGATCATAGAAATAATAATCTTTAATGGTGAGCCATTAAGACATCCCACATTTGCCGCTGTTTCACACAGTGATGTTTGCTAAAGCAGTAAAATATGCATAAATATTTATCTTATCATCTACTGTAGAGCCATTATTATATTAAGCTGTCTACCATTAATAGACTTGTTTGAAATTCTTTACATGAAATATTTTTGCTGAGAAACTATAATTTTTTTTGTCATTAATATTCACCTACTCTCATCGTAAAATTTAGAATACAGGGAAGGAAGATTATTTTTCTTTGATTAAATATTTTGCATCTCTTCAGAATATAAACTAAGTCCATTTTCTGTTCTTTGTCTTTATTATGATTATGTAGCATATAACAATATTAAAATTGATAACAAATCCCATCACCTGGGTGCATCTTAATAAACGCAATTGTTTTTAAACATAATGTCATGCCAGAATAACATGTATCTAACCCAATATTGCAGAAATAGATGATAATGTTTCGTCCAATTTTCACAAAAAATTGCTATACAAATTTAGATTTACAAAATGGATACATGATTATATTCGCGTTACTGCCAAAACGCAACCATAGTATTAATTCCAAACTTGGAACCTGAAACAGGCATATTTAAATAAATTTTATTTTGATAGAGCTAAGCATGGAAGTATAAATATCTACTCAATGTATATAGGTAATAATATTTAGTGTATCGTGTACCTATATTGTAGCTTATCAGTATAAACTATCATCTCTAGAATTTTGCTTCCTCTTCATTATCACACCACGACCACCGTCATTCATCATCATTTCTCGTCATAGTATTTGCGTTCCTAAATAAAATGTTTACTGTTTACAGTTTATCTATGTGTCTACGAACACAGCTTAGCTTGCTTATTGTAAATACCTTCACAGTAACAGGTAGACCAACTTTATCAGCATAATAATAGTAATAGTAATACATAATATTACTTATTATGATGCTTTTAGCCTTGAAAAAAATATAAGCTCATGAATAAAAAAACTACCGAAAGCGATATATTATGGATGATAGTAATGTTTTACAGGAAAAAGAAATAACCCCTTTAGTAGAAAATCATGAATATCACTTAATTAATCACGGCTGCTATAAAAAAAGTTATAAACGTTTCATTATCTGTCGATGTATCCAAAAAATTGTTAGAATATGCGGCCGATTGATTTCTCTGCTCAATAAAGGGTTGTATGGAGCTATGAGTTCATTCATCATAGTCAATGGTATTTGGTTTTCCGTCGATTTATGCAATACAAGATTTGGTCATATCCGAAGTGCCACCATTTCAGCGCTAATTATCCGATCCGACTGGTCTAAAATTTAATAAAATGCATTTAAAAGGAAATAAAAAGCAGTGAGTTTAAATCTTTTTCTAGTTCAAGCTTATTTCATGCGAACAGATATGCGGATTAAAATATTTTGCTGAGTTGCTAAAACTATGAAGTACTGCATTGTATGCATGTAGGTAATTTATAGTACTGGGGATGTAACGTTAAAAACCAATTATGTACATATGAAAAAATGTGCCACAGGAAATGATAAAACAGACCAAACTACAATTCTATGAGAACAATTAGGAACAGACATGGCGTTAGTTAGCATGGATACACAAAACTTTAAAATAATAATATTCTGTCATATTTCACTACGACAAAATTGAAATCAGCAACACCTCTGGTAATTTCAGTTGAACTAAAAAACTGAATTTCATTGCCAGTGGTCCAGTGGTTCTCTAGGTTTCATAATAAAGAGCTCTACAAAGTTTTGCAAGAATCGGATTAAGTATTATTTAGCAATTTATAGTACTGGGGATGTAACGTTAAAAACCAATTATGTACATATGAAAAAATGTGCCACAGGAAATGATAAAACAGACCAAACTACAATTCTATGAGAACAATTAGGAACAGACATTGCGTTAGTTAGCATGGATACACAAAACTTTAAAATAATATTCTGTCATATTTACTACGACAAAATTGAAATCAGCAACGCTGACTCTGGTAATTTCAGTTGAACTAAAAGACTGAATTTCATTGCCAGTGGTCCAGTGGTTCTTTAGGTTTCATAATAAAGAGCTCTAGAAAGTTTTGTAAGAATCGGATTAAGTATTATTTAGCGAGTCATCCTCTGGGTATATATAACAAACATGTACAAAGAAATTTCCCATCTCTTTGTTATGCGCCTATGGCACATGACAAAGTTGATGTAAATGTTATGCTCTCGTGAACAAAAACATTACACAGACACANTCCCATCTCTTTGTTATGCGCCTATGGCACATGACAAAGTTGATGTAAATGTTATGCTCTCGTGAACAAAAACATTACACAGACACAAAAAGAAACATGAGAAGAATAAGTACATGTGTACAAGTGCAAGTATAAGTATGTTCATAATATGTATGAATTACATATTACACAGATTTCATTGTTATATGTTTAGATGGGTGGTGCATGTATAGAAGCAGGTAGGGATATTATTTGGATGTAAACAGGCAGGTAACTGCTAGGTTAGGTATATTATTATGAGGAAGCATAATAAAAGGATTCATGTTTCTCATCAAATCATGAAAGCAATAGGAATGGGTATCGTTTTCTGTTGAAACTTCATTTTGTATCATCACCACCATCCACCCACGCATTATCAAATTAGCTGAAACAAAAAAGGTATGAAAATGATGCTGCTACCATGCTGCTGACGATGATAAGTGAGGTAAGGTGAGCATCGTAAATTACGATTCGTAATTATGATTTTTTTTCCAGGATACGTAAATTAAAGTTGCTTTGTTCATTTACAGTAAAACATCAGCACTGGCGGACACATGCTGATTTTGTTTTGTAAAGTGTGTAAAAATATTTTTAGATGAAAATAGTGTTGAGTATGCATAGGTACTATTATTATTACCTACGTATGTGGGCAGATAGGCAGACATGTTGCAAATTTTTTGCCAGTCATCATCATTGTCATCTTCATTAGCTGGATGAACGAAGTCAGATAAAATGCTTTAAAAAACAACAGCTTATTTTGTATTGCGTAACGATAATTTGTAATTAACCTGAATAAATAATGCTTAAATGCGTACCGTAAATGTTGGAAATATGACCATTGCTTAAATTACTGGTTTTATCCCTAACACAGTACAATTTATCTATGTGAGATTGCTTTGAGCGTGCAATGTATACGGTATCAAAGCTATAAAATTGTTCACAATGTAAATATTCTTCACACTCACTTCTCCACATTTTTACATTTACATCTTTGAAATTGCGCACGCATAAACTACCTAATTATATATATTATTTTTAACACGCCATGAAAGTTAATATCTAAGCGACATTTGTTACAATAGCAGCTAAGTTTGTTAAAACCGTAAAGCTCACAAAAATTGACGAAATCATTTCTTCATATCGTGTCCATGACTTTGGACTCTAATGCAAGGAGGCATGATTATTGTTGGAGGAGTTAGAGGTAGGTAGTAACCCGCAGCTAATCGGAGTCAATGCTTTTTTTCTAAACCGTATATTGATCGTGTTCCTATAATATGATCATTTGATCATGATCAATTTGGTTGTGTACCACTGGTGACAAGTGCTTCCGTAAACTGACTATATGGACTAATCACCCCAGCATAGGTACGGTAGGTAACATATTTCCGATAAAACGATGAATGCAAAAAATATTACAGCATAAAATGCAGCAAACAGATGTGATAATTAGTATCCGTAATTTATTCTGGTATAGCAAAACCGACCACAGTACTCACTATACAATACAGATAAATTATTACAAAAAATTGGAGAAGCGCTCATCAGTGCAATTCAAGAGAGTGAAGTAAACAGGCTACAGACCCTCGCAGATATTTAGATGGAAAAATACATACAAGATACAAGTTATGATGCTACATTTACATGTGGATTACTTCCATTCAGAAATATGGTTCCTAACGGCTATGGAATTCTACGGCATACATAATCGTTTTCGTACCATGCTAGAGTTTTTTACAGTGTGGAAGGCTGGAAAGTCTTCAGTGGGAAGAACAAAGTGAACTATAGTATGTCGTTCTTAGGTATTTTTTGAATAAGTTAATTTCCCCATGTATAGTTGCTAGAAAATCTTAGATACTACTGTTGAAGTTAATGGTTAAAGTGTTTTAAAATTTGCCACAAGCTTTATTGGTCGGTGAAAAAAATTTCGAAATCATAATTCATAACCGTCAATTACCTTTGGGGGCAATTACATTTACAAGAGGGCTACGGTGCTTATGTATTATGTACAAAAGTTGTTGTGTCAATACTTTTGTCGTATCGCGGTGACAGACAGACAGACAAAATAGTTATCTCATTAACTACCTCATGTGCGATTTTATCGCTTTCGATAATTAATAATAATGGCAATTCACTTGAAAATCCATCTCAATTTTAACAATGAAACTGCAGCTCGTTTTGTTAAACACAATTTGCTTTTGTTGCTGCTACTTTTACTGCGGAAATCCCTTTTGACTCCCTTAATCGGTTTAAACAATTTCCTTCCGGCCATATGTACCACTCACTGAACTCACTCAAGTAATATGCTGAGCTCCATCATCAGTGCTTAACTGACTCAGCTTGTTGAAAAATATATACATATGCATAGTAATAATATTCTCTCTTTTGTCCATAATATTTTTATTTTTATTTTCATGCTCGAATTAATGTGTATAAAATTAGCTATTATCATCATCATCCGTTCATCCTGTTCTTTTGTTGTAAATACAAAGTGCATACTACTACTGGTAAAGCACCTCACTTTAGCAGAACCACATTTTATTTTCTCTCTCCATTCATTCATTCACATTTATGCACATATTTGAGTGGCCTGGCTTCATGTATTTCATGGATGAAAAAAATTGAACAAAAAAGACCAACTCAGCAGTAAGCAAGCAAGCAAGCTAACACTTATCATCCTTCTCTATTATCTACCATTGAAATTATATTCTTTTTGAAAAAGGCGTGAATAGAAAAATAATTAACAAACAAAAAAGCCAGTAAATTCATACACCAGCGTTATTTATATGGCTGGCTGGTAGATCTAGGGCTTCAACATAAAATTGGTAAATAATGATAATAACAAATTTGGCATGAGTGAAAATGATCATCATCATCATTGTCGTCGTGATATTTGGGTAGAACACGCCTACCTTGTCATGTCACTACACATTATTAACATGACTATTATTATTATACACGGTAAAGTCAAGTGGATAGCAAACTAGCAGCAGTGACGAAAACACTTTTTTAATATGGTTTTGGTGTGGATAACACTACCATTTTGTTGACACTTTTGTTCTGTGATGCAGTTCTTTACCGTACCACTCTTCTCGTTGTACGTGGCAATGCACCTAAAAAGAGCCAATTATTTTTGGAACTGCTTTTGAGTTTAGGTATTTATATGACGACAAGCATGATGGCCTATGGCTTTTTATCACGTAGCTCCTTCGGCAATACCTTTTAACTTATAAATAAAATCTTTATGATACATATAGCTCGTGATATTACGAGTTCAACTCATGAACGAAATAAGTTATTGTCGATAATTACGGTCTATGGGAAGAACCCTATAGATTTTCAAGTCTGCAGGCACCCGAAATGCACCTGAAAAGGACAATTTAGTATGGGACGGGGACGACCAAGCAACTATAAAATATCTGAAGGTTCCCGAAAACGACCTCATACGGGTCTAAAAAGGGAGGGAAATTGCTTATTATTATTATAAAATTTAAATTATTTCTCAAGGTGAAAGTTTGCAAGGCGAGAGATATGTTAGAGGTTTATCTGAGAGGGGGGGCTAATATGGCTAGGGTTCCAGGCGTTCAAGGAGTCCGAGTCGTGTCTATGCATGTTCGCAATTTGCATTGTTCTATACACTTAACGACGAAGTGCCGACTTATGGGGAAATCAGCAAATCTTTGAAATTAGCTACCTAAACTAACTCGTTGTAGTTTACAATATTTTTAATTGATGCTGACACCAGGGATATTCATGGGACTGCATACTGCATAAATAAATCGAAAGCTATATAAATTTTGAGAGGGAGGGAAATTGCTACAAATCCAGAACTACATACAAACGCAATCAACACCGTTGTACATAAAATTGTTTAACCTAAAAGTCAAAATTTAAATTATTTCTCAAGGTGAAAGTTGCAGTGCTGTGTGATGTTTAATAGGTATATCTGAGAGGGGGGCCTCGTGGTTAGGGTTCCAGGCGTTCAAGGAGTCGTGTCTATGCATGTTCGCAATTTGCATTGTTTTACACTTAACGACGAAGTACCGACTGATGGACAAATCAGCAAATCTTTGAAATTAGCTACCTAAACTAACTCGTTGTAGTTTACAATATTTGTAATTGATGCTTACACCAGGGATATTCATGGGACTGCATACTGCATAAATAAATCGAAAGCTATATAAATTTTGAGGATTTCTAATAGTATTTTTATACCCTGTTCACTGCTCATTTATGTTTTATTGATTCGCTCACACTTCCTCTGCTCTCTACGTTTTCAATGAAGTACACTCCTATTCGTACACGAAAACCCCGTGGAATGACTTTCTGTCCTAATTTTTTGAAGAGCAAAGTAACCGATTTACTTATCCATCAAAAATACATTATTGTTGTTATTATTCTGTTTGGCATGACTTTCCTTTGCTTTTTCTACAAATACAATAATAGCCACTCTTTTTATCATTCATTCATTCACACATTCCTTTTTGTTCTTTTGAACGCTCCTTTTTGTGATCGGATTAAATAACTTCAGTTCAGTAATAATCCATTCATCCCTATAATACGATATGTCACTCAACATCATCATATCAAAACATAATCACAAAAGAACATTGCATTTTCCTCCATATTCAATACAACAATAAATAAGTTGAGTTTGATGTGAGGAGTATCAAGCTAAAAAAAAAATTTGTTGCTGCAAAGTCCAGTCAAAAAGGCTATTTACCGAACACAAAAGAGTGAGGAGAAAAATACTATGCATTTTTAATACCTCTCCAACTTAAGTTCAGTTTCAGTTGTGTGGAATCAATGAAATCGGCGCGGTGAAAATCTTATTATTTTGTTGAAACTGCCGTTCTTGTTGTTGTTTTTGATTACAATAAGCAAAGCTTGTGCTTTGTCTGGGAAAAAAGGTGTGAAAATGTATCAACTGACTTTTATGATTGCTTGCTTGCTGCTGCTACTGCTATGTATGTGGCGATTTTCATTGATGGTAATAGTAATAATCGTACCAGGTTGTGCTTTATGCCTATTCAAAAACTTCCAAGCATCGTCATCATCATCAGCTCCAGCAAAATATTGTTCAATCGTTCACTAAAGAGCTGTACAGAATGAAGTTCAGTAATGAAATAATGGTAATAATAAGTGGTCTCAACTCAACTGAGAGGATTAAAAGATTTTCTCACAATGCATTTTTAGATGGCAGCGGCAATGTAGTAGCAACAGCAGCAGCAGCAGTCTAAAAATTTCTTGGTAGAATCTATTCTCTTTTCATTTTTTGGTTTGTCATATTTTCTGTCGACTTATATATGCTTGAATTTCCTCACTACAGTAGTCACTTTTGACTTTTTCCATTACATGCTATGCTCTTGCTTTTTAAGCCCACCCATATCAGTTTCATTTTCATATAATCTGTTATTGTATACAGAAAAAGCAATAAGTTGATTTTGTACTCACTTATGAATTGGCATGAATATGGCCTGATGAAACCTTACTGACATGGCATGCGGTACGTTCTTGTTAAAAGTGTTCGGTCATTAATTTTATCTTTGGAATAGATGTCCGAAGTACTTCATGTTTCAGGCTGCTGCTGGTTATGCATTTAGCTGACTGCACTGCACTCAATCGTTGTATTCATGGTGAATACCAATTAGCTAGCTATATAACAACAGGAGAAGGAAAACTGGATGGAATCAAAATTAAATTGTATGTATTTTGTTCGCTCAAATAGAACGCGAGTAGGAGCAAATGATAAAATGCATGGGTATGTAGTATGTAGGTTGGTGTGTCTGTTTCACCATGTAATATGTAAGTGGATCTAATATGGGGGTATGAATTTATACATTTTCTAATTTCCAGCTTGCTCTAGTTTCCACTCCAACGAAGAACTTGAATAATATAGTGATGTAAGGATTATTATTATTTTTATGCTGCTGCATCATCATTGTGCTTGCTTATAAGTAGACGGTATATGTAGATCCAGCTGTAGTAAAAAAAGGCAACTAACTGTCCAAGAGCAGCAGCCTGTTTTTTTTGCTGCTGCTCTGTAGAAACTTGTTCTGTATTTCAGAGCAACACAGTATTTTTCAGAGGAAAGGTAAGATTGGTAGGGAAGGAGAAAATAAACGCGTATAAAATGTCTGTTTTTATCAAACTGTATCAAATTTAATGGCAGTGAAAATCTGTCTGACAGGGCAGGTTAGATTTAGACGGAGCAGCGGTTTCAATGGATGATTGTGATGATGATAAGCTTTGATCGTGACGACAGTAATAATGGTGCCGCAGAGATAAGTCATAAGTGAGTATTAAAGGTGAAATTAAGTAGGTAAGTTGTTGGATGGGTAGATATACGTAGTTACATTAAAGAGAAAATGTGTCTAATTAGTTGTGTTAATGGCGATGCAACTAATAAAGTGTATTTCGGCGAAAAAAAACACTTTTATCTTATCATCATCTTCACTAGGCACTGGGTCAACAGGAGTAAAATAATGCAATTTACAAGTTTTAGGATTGCTAGCTTTCTGGAAATTTTGTATGAAATTAGCAAACAGTGTTTTTCGAATGACTTTTAATGGATTTAATGATGATGGAAACTTGTCTAACATATTTTTCGATGTTTCAGGTGTGTTTATAGGTAAATAATGTAATAGTGGCTCTCTAGAGATGAGCTGAAAGAAACTCTCAAATTTCCAAGTTTCTCACTCATGCATATAACGAGTGAGGCGCAATGGATGAAAAAGTTGTCCGACAGAGTTAGAGCACGAGTCATCATCATATATCCATTAATTTTCGTGTGAATAAATGCACAAAAATAAACACACACGTGCACTCTCAACAGAATAACAATAACACTGGTAGTCAGTCAGACACCATCAGTGATGATGCCGCAGCAGCAATAAATTGCATGCATGCCTTACATGATAATAATGACGATTATCCTGAGCTGAATGAATGAAATCATTCAACTTCCTCCGTCCCTTTTGCCTTTCCATTTATCTGTAAAATGTTCATGTTCCGAAGAACAATAATATTATGCATGAGTGACAAATTGGAAAAAAAACAAAATCACCTTTTTCTATTCTTGTTTAACAATGAAAACTGCCATGGCTCACAATAAATATTTACCCAACTTATTCATCGTCGTGGGTCGAACTAAAATAGTTTGAACAGGTGTTTGTAAAAACTTTTTTTTCTCTTTGTAGCGTTTAGTCAACCAACCTCTGACTGACTAAGGGTTTCGTATAGAATTTCAAAAAATGCACGCCTCCACCAATACAGACATTTTTAAAGTTTACTTCGAGCTCGAAACGCGATTACCGAGAGAATACATGAGTTGAGCACACATATGAATCATAAAATAAAAATAAATTCAACAAAAACAAAAAAACACCGTCAATTTTTATTAAAAACTATATTTTCGATATTCAATTCAATTCAGATGCAAGGAAATGCTCGCTTCAGCAATAAAACCAACCATCAAAACCATGTTTCCACATTGTACATTTTATGCATGCTTTATAAAGCGCCGAATGCGCGTGTGTGAGCATTTTGCCTGTCAACAGACAGAATAACTGGTTTCCATCCCTTGTACATTTTCATGATCCGTCACCACGAATAAAACTATAATGCTATAATATATTTTACTGTGAAAAAGCGACAAAAACATACATAAATAGTATGATGCCAACTGTTTTTCTGAAAAAAATGAGAAAATGATTGCATGTCATTTGTGCTTCCGACCGCACACACACTGTTCTGTTCTCTGTTACGATCTTCGGACAGTTTTGCCTTGTCACAGTGCAAAATTGCTTTTCCGAGAAAAATTAACCGAGATTTATTTCCGTCAATGGATTCATCATCTGTCTTCATGCTAGGAATCTGCGGCTCGTTAAATATTTTAAATTAAAGCTAACTTAGCTGACGACAACAAGAACACCCCTACACACGACGAAAACGCGACTCGATAGTCCAACTTTGTGTTTTTTTATTGTGTTTCTGTAAATGTTTTAAAATTACACGACATGACATGTCCATGTCCTCATCGTGTTCATTCTTTTACATGTTGTGTACTTTTGTCTCTTCCTTTCTCTCCTCTTATCTACCTGGTATTGTTCCTTAAACAATTTTTATTTGAGCGTGTGGCTGTCGCTCGTGTTTGGCTGCTGTGACTTGTTAGATAAATAGTAAGGTATCTAAAATTTATATTTTGTAGGTTTTTATGAGCTTCCGTGCGTCACGCCATTTCAATTATGTATTTGTTTCCTAATTCATCTGTTTGTCGTCGACAATAGTACACATGTACTTAAATCATTTGTCATTGCTATCATCAAATAAAACAATGTTATTAGAAAACTATTGCCGTGTTTAAGCTTTTCTTGAAAAGTCGGTGTTCTTTGATTTCTTCATTTAGAAGAAAACGGCAGACTAAAGAGTAATTTTTAGAAATATAGCTGTACAGCATAAAGCGACAACGACATAATATTGACCAAGGGAGTACCACACATTTTAGAGAGACAAGGCAAGTTGGTGAACCTGGAATCTAACTTGATAAAAATGACGAAAGATGCTTTAACAAAAAAATGCATAAATTCTTTACCGATTTTTCTTCATTGAAGTCGTACTCTTGATCCTTTTGCATTTCGGTAACGAGCGAACAGTGCATAATATTAACCGCGTAACCTTCTCATGAATAGTAACCACTGCATTAAACCCTCCCAAAATATATTGTACTTCCTGCACAATTTCGTCTGTGCCAGTTTATTTTATCTTTTGAATTATTTAAATCATTTAGGATTTATTAGGAATATATAAATACTTTTTACCATTACTACTACCGTTGCGTTTCAAATAAAACACAGTCCATGTAATAAACATTAGGTATGCTTGGTTGACTTTTTTTGTCGTTGCCATTGCGGTAGACTTAGAAACTCGCAACGAGAAAATAATGGAGTGGCTGAACTAATGACTCGACTTGGGGCATTATACATACATAACTAACTACGCTTTTTCTGTTGTGTGACTGTGAGTGTGTGTGTGCGTGTGTTCTTTTAATGTGTGTGTGTGAGAGTGAGTGAGGAAGGGAGTTTTTGAGCTTTGAGCTTAGAGTTTACAAGAGAAAAAAAATACATAATATTGTTGTAACAAAGCATAAAAGGAAGAAAATGGATGGATATGGTAGATCAAAGTAGATATATGCATATTTTATACGCTGGCGTGTGTGTGCAATACCATCATCACTACATAAGCGGTAAAAAATTGTATAAAGCTTAAGATTATTTTGCCAAGTCATTATCATCACGATGGATGATGATGATGGCAAAAGTGTCATCGCGAACATTGTTCACTTCAATTACTTTTACAATCTCAAGTAATACTATTATTATGTAAATATCATTTTATTTACTTTAATTGCTGCCTTGATTGCTCAGCAAAATGCATGATAATTATTCTTCTGTTATAATCTAATTAGAAAGTGATATTAATATAACAATGATAATAATAATATTGCTGCTGATTTGATTAGTAAAAGTAATTAGTAATTTATGAATGCACAGCAAATACCTCATCCGTCAGATTATGTTTTATATTTATTAGGTATGTTCGCAATGACTTCCTTGAAAGCAAAGTCGTCATTTTAAGCTTTTTTTATATCTTCCTGGTTCTAATCTCCATTTAGATGGCAGTTTATACCAGGACAAGGAAATGTTTAATGTATCTTTTAAATTTTTTTTAGGTGGTAGGGAAATGGAAATAATTGTCTTTCTTTGCGAATTGCAAAATTTTAAATGAAAATGGTAAATAGAGTAAACATGCAATTTCGAAATATATGCAACAATCATATCTGTACTGTTCTTGCTGGACAGTTACAATAATTGCATTTAAAGAGCGCATTAATTTTAGTTTTAGGAATCATTGATGAATCTTGGAACTCATTTAGTTGTGCAAACATGCATACAGCTCATGCAACTACATTTGTCATTTGAAAGTAATAAACTTTATCATCAATCTAATCCCAAATTTTTCCACATTAATAAATAATAGTAATTAGTTGAACTATTTGTAGCGTAATAGCATGTTTAATAACATGCAGATGCAAACCTACTCTACTGACTGACATATAATCAAACAAGGAAAAACATTTAGTTGGCTGTCTGTAACATTAAGTGGGGTTTTGCAAGGAATAGTGACAACATCATTTATTTAAAATTTAAAAATATGTAATTCTATTGCATGCAACGCAAGCATCATCATCATAGATAGACAACATCTTTAAAACTATCACCATGATTTTTACTCTAATTGCACAGACATTGCCATCAAACAGTGGTATCTTCGACCGTATCAATTACTTACAATTTATGGAATAATTGATCGCATCATGAAAATAAAAAGTCAATTATGTGATTATGCCTTTTTTATGTTTAAGCATTTTATTATTAGGATTATTACTTGAATACATTCAATATTTTTCAGTATTTCTTGCACACAACAATGACCTGGAAATATATTTTGTTTATCATAAACCAATCTGAATAATTCTTACCTTCTTTCTATTTTTTTTCAGTTGTCTTCTGTCCATTCACCAAGCAGCAGCAGCAGACAGACACACGGGCGGTTTTCTATAATCTTTATCAAGTGAAATATTTATTCGCGTTCCTTTTTTGCACATCTCTCCTCTCACCGCAAGCTTTTGTCAACTCTCCTCTAATTTTCCCTTCCTTCCTCATTCACTTGTTATTCTTTTAACCAAAATCTTGTGCATCTCCGCCAATTTTAAGCCCCATCCTTCTCCTCCCGTCCATTCTCATGTTATAGTTTTCCTGGGAAGGAGTCACCCAACCAAGTGGTGGGCCGGGCCAAACAAAATTGCTGCACTCATCTTCTTTCGTTTAGCAAGATATTTTTCCACCAGACAAACAGCAAACACATCATATACCTATGTTTTTCAAGCCTTTTACACAACAGAATAGATGGAGAGACACAGATAGCCCTAAAAAAAGGAAAACTGTGTGATGATGATGGTATGATGATGATACCCCAAACAAGCCGTTTGCCAAGAAGAAGAAGGAGAAGCACTGCTTTTTGAAGCAGTCACTCCATAAAAACACACATGCAGCTTTTTATATGCCGCTTAGCTTTAATATATAAAGAGCATCACAAAACGTGTGTATTTTTGCCCAGCCCATTTTTCTACCCGTTAATGCTTCTAAATTTTATGATTGTGCCTGGTTTCGTTCTGTGGTGTTGGCATGATGCTTACTTGTTCTTTTTGCTTCCCCTTCTGAATTCTCAACCAACTTGGCTAAATATGTGTATAAACTTGGTAAAATGCTGGTGCATTGTTTACCGTCTCCGTCTGCCTGCACTTTCTGTTACTGGCCACTATTCCTAGTTGAGTGAGTATTATATCGGCATTAACAGTTTGATGTTGTTGAGTGGCTATTATACAACAATAAACAAAGTAAGTACATGGTTTGATTGAACTTCTGCAACCTACCTACCTACCTCTTGATCATGCATGTTCATCACAGCCACTTGACTTGAATTGAATTGAAACACTCAAGTGCTGTGTTCTCTCTGTGTGTGTAGAGAAAAAAAGTCGAAATAATGATTCAGTTGTAAGCGAGCTGTTGTAGAGCGACCACGGACGTATGCATGTATTTTACGTACAACAAATGTGCGTAATACTACCTAACAAGGAAAATACACGGTTAGCGCTAAATGATTATTTACGGTAACGTACACATCACTCACCACTATAGTTTACTGTTAACTGTTTACATAATCAGTAAACAAATTGCTTAGGTGGTTACCTGTGTAAATACGTGCTCAGTCTAACATGCCTACATTCAAAGCGGAATAATAAAAAAAACGCCGTTGACAGCAATGAAAAAGGAACAATTCAATTACACAAGAGTATTGTAGTAGATTTTTGGAACAAAAAAATAAACGAATTTTTTTTACAAGAAATGTATATTTTGTGAGATTTTTTAGTAATGTGCACACTGTATACATGGAACTTTCAAAAAGAAGGGCAAAAAGGTTCCATCTCACCCCGAAAGTGAAAGGACCCAGGAAACAAATATACCTAGTTTGCATGTGTGATCTACCATGTTAATACAGTGCCCCATAGTCACGGTAAAGAGATCAAAGAAATGCTGCCTTTTTCAGCTCAGCGTGAAAGTGAAGAAAGAATTGATCTGTAAAGCAGAACGACAAACAGACTAGAAACCATTGTGTGTGTATTTCGGGTGAACGGGGCAATTGTGGATTTCTGGGATAGAAATGACTAATATGACATTTCTTTTGAAGTAAATATTTGTGCTGAAATATACCAAAATTTTCAAAGGAAAAGACTCTATCAAAATAAAGATCCTTTAATTAAAAGATAACTGAGAACTGTGACTGTATAACCATCATAAATTTGGCGAAAACCGTCACAAATCGTCTTGTGGTTTTTGCGTGTGTGGAAATAAAACTGAGTACCGTCAGTACAATATTGACTTTACTGACACCACTACCAAGTCGACTAATTTGATTAACCAAACCAAACGATATTTTTGAGTTTTTACTCCGCAAAAAAATTTCAACTATAATATGACGCTATTTTAAAAGACGTAAAATCATAAAACAGTTAAAAAGGAACTTCCTGTGCTGCTTTTATTGCGGTATAAGTGCAATATTATTAATATTATGCTAGCTTGCAAAGCTCTATATTTAAACATCATCAGGAAATTTCGTTGAAACGCAAATGGTTATAAAGAATATTGAAATTTCCTCGTATTTACAGTTCAACCAAAATACAACATTAACACTTTGTGGTTTATTTGGTTTAACCTCATTTACATCAAGCAGCAGTAGCAAAAAAAAACCATGTCACTCAACAAATTTTAATGACACATAATTTTGCCCACAGACAGAAATTGGGAAAAGTAGATCACTTGTTGTTGCATTTCTTGCAACTACGCTTGTCACTTTAAACGTCTTTGTGACAATCCGTCATTACCAATTTTTAATAGAGATCCTTTTGCACCTTTAACAACTACAAACGACGGAAGCAAAAACAAGAAGAGAAGGTAGAAGAGACCCTTGGGCAATATTTTTTTTTATATTTTGCCTTTCTCCTCGTGAGTCGAGTGTCGTAGTTGTGACAACTTGTTGTTTATTATATACCGTACATCTCAATTACCATCATATACTACGATATACCATCTCATTTAACTACTACTACATAAACTCATACACTGATTTTTATCGTTAACAAATGATAGCAGTAACAAGCGGTATTAAATTTTTTTAGACTGTTTCTTCTAACAGACAAGATAATAATCAGTAGTTCACCTCTTTGTGTCATATGTGAAAAGTGAGACTTGTTAGTTGCAAGCATCATCTTTTTAAAAAAAAGAAGCTTACATTGTCATTTTCACCTGTCAACTTTTAATACCTATATGTGTTACTTAGGAACTGATTCTTGTTAATTTTATCTGACACTTATCTTAATTACAGTGATGGCTTAATAGTACTCATATCGGCTATTTTTTTTTCTATGGAGCAACTTGACTTTACTGATTTGCATGCATACTTTGGTTGAACAAGCAATTGCCTTGCAGAGTTAAAAAATATAGTAGCGTCAAAGAAACATGCTACAATGTTAAATAATGATAAATGCTTACTTGTATGACAAATTTGAAAAAGAAATGGCCTAATTAAAAAGATTTTATCTACATATTAATCTGTTATCTTGATGAAATGAAGAAGTGACAGTGTTCAAGTGAAAAATGTGGAACTTAAAAAATAATTTTTGAAAGGATAATTAACTGCAAGAGCTTATTATTCGTAACACTTAAAAGAAGCTTCGATACGTTTACTGCTGTAAATCAACAGATTAAAATAAGCCGTATTTTCTAACTAAACCCCAGTCATCTTGCTTGCATGAATGCATGTCCTTGTTGAATAATGACAGTGAATGCAGTGCCGTCTTCAGTGCCATCGTCGCAAGAGAAGGCTCTGGCTCCAATGGATATGAAAACTGCTACACAATCCCAAGCGGGATCAGATTTAGGGGGAGGGGGTGGAGTTGTAGGAGGTGCACCGCAGAGTATGAAAAGAGCAAGATTTTTAATAAACGATATTCTCTCGTCAGCAGCAAGCGCTGCAGCCGTGGCGCAACATCATCATCATAATCACCATTTACTAAGCACAAATCAGCTAAATCAGTTAAGTCAGTTGACAAGTCATCATCATCATCACCAGGCGCTTCATCATCATCATCAGCTGCAAAATTTTCATCATCATTTGGCAGCGGCAGGTGGAGGCATAAATTTGCATCATCATCATCACCACTTGGATGTCGAAGATGAACGTGATGAGAAGGAAGATGTGGACGACGAGGAGGAGCCGGATGTTTTGAGTGATGAACTGCCAGATAGAAATTACTCTCCGAGGGAAAATCATCATCATCTTGGTGCAGCAGTTACTGGTGGTGGAGGGGGTGTGGGTGGTGTTGTTGGAGGTGGAACAGGAATTGTTGGGGATTTACCGAAAGATTTAAGTTTTCATAGAAGAAGTACGTGCGGTGACTCATCCGATTATGATGATTCGGAGTCAATTAAAGGTAAAGAAAAGTAAATTTGTAAGCTTTGATTTTTGTATCAAGTTGTTGCTTAATCAATAATCTGTAAATGCAGGGTACGTGATACCTGAGCTTGTTTAATTATTTAGTGGAAAAATCGTGTCATGTAGTACATGTTATATGTACCTATGCATACATATGTACTATGCAGGGAATGTGTAGTATCAAATCAAGTCATGCGAGTTGGTTATTGGTTCGGAAAAGAAGAAGAAAATATTTGAACGTTGCATGTTGAAAAGTGGAAGGAGCACATGGGTAATTCGTTGAAACGTTTGTAGGAACAAGCAACGATTGCCTAGTAGTCACGCAATCTCAAAACAGATAAATTTGTCAATGTTTTCCTGGAAAGTTCCAGCGGAAAATCCGTATTTGCTAAGTGGACAAATTGAGAAGTGCAGGCGTAGTGATTTGTTGACTTGCTAAGTCAACAAAATAATATACGTATTTTGTCCGTTTTGGAGGGAAACTCTTTGGTTTTATTTTGCTAACATAATGAAGCTAAACATTACATGTAAAAAAAAAGCTAATAAGAATGGACAGCAGTTTGTCCTCGATTTTCATTATTTTATTTACCAGACAGCCAAAAGTTTACCAGCGTTGCGTGTTTTCTCGGACAATTCATGCATAATTGAATAAACAGTTGCTTGATCCGCTTTTTTGTCAAGATAATTGATGAAAGCTTATATAATGTTTGGCATATTAAAGGTAAAACAAGAGAAAAAAACTTGGAAAATCTCACCAAAAAATTATAGAATATTTATCCATGTCTTCATTCAGTCGGCACGGCTATGAAACAATATGTCACTCTTTTATGGCAACCATAGGCTCCAGAACTTTACGAGGAGTATTAAGTAGATTCGTTTAAGCAGGTAATGATAATTTACTTACTGCTTGGAGATTATATACCAGTTTCAAGTATTTATTAACCACAACCAACAACGTCAGGCATGAAGGTAAAGGATGGTCCGTTTCCGAAGGAAAAGGTTCTTTGGTTTAATTGACACCACGTCTACAACTTGTTCCAAATTTTCCCCTGTTCATTTGCCTTGTTCCTTGGTAAAGTGAGCAGACTTCGTGGGGGATATATGAATAATATTATGTTATTACATTAACCATAAAAGGTCAAGAGTATATACTACAAAAAGGAATAAGTGCCTCCTTCCTTCCTGCTTGTCATGCCACTATCAAACCACAATAAGCCAGTTCTTTACTAATCCAGTCAATCACAGACAATGAGCCCAGACAAAGTCTCACGAAAGTTTTTTATTTACCTCTCTTTCATGCAATGTAATAATAAACCTGTTAATTATCTTTTGCAATAAGTACCATGTTAAAGCTATTTAAAGCAGCAGGTTATAACAGCCATAATAATTAAGTTCAAGTACTTTACGACTCTGTCAATTAACAAATTTATTAAATGTTCTACCCACACACATGAAACAAAAGTATGAAACAGTGGCTGAATCTCTTCTTTTTATTTTAAAAGCAATTTCCTTTCCAGTTTGCCAACCTTGTTTTACCTCCCAAACAGTAAATACGAAATGATAAAAAATCTAATCAAAAATCCAGTTTTGAAACAGAAGTGAACTATACAAATATCCTCTTCTCAAATTTTACTCGATCTAGATCGCTCGTCTTAAATCTTTATAAACCTTATGCTTATTATTCCTTACCTCCTTTTTTCTCCTGCTACGCAATAATTCAACAAGCCAAGAAAAATTGTTAATTTATTACCATTTAAGCCTGTAAACTCAAAACTACCTAAATAAGTGGCTCAGGTTATTTTATTAAATGCTCCTGATCGTTAGCGGCGGAAGAGGATCCTTTTCCCAGTAAACATTCTTGTTTTTATTTCTAGAGCAGAAAAAAAAACAATAAAATAGATTTTTCATGACACATCCACTTCTCCAACTCCACTTGATATTCCCCTTCTTGATATATGAAAAGTAAAAGCTGTGTAGATATAGGCAAACTCAGCGCTTGTTTAAGCAGTACCCAAGCAGATTTTATATAATATTTTTGTTCTTTCCCTTTTTTACTTCCTCTGCTGGAGTCCTTCCATCCGTAAACTAACTTATAGGACTGGTTTATAGAATACAATATTATTATTATTATTACAACAACTTGCTATGAGCTTTTTGTATGTTGGAAAATGTTATTTTATTATTCAGATCAATTACGATTACACCAAGTGGTTTCCCATCATGCATGTCTGTCTGCCTTATATTCTTTCTACGGTACAGAACAGAGTATAGACTGCACGCACTTGCACGGTGCAAGTTGCACTGACGGAACCCCAGCCAGCACACCACCGCCACATAATTTTATCAAAGCCTTTTCCGAAAATGTACAAGCTCGGCTTGTAATGATTTATTAGCAGCATTTGTTTACTCACCTTACCCTCATCATCTTCATCGTCCATATCATCATTATTCTCCATTTGTCTCTAGTAGTAAAAGCGGATACCATGCTTATGCGCATTATCATATCATAAAAGTGTGCAAAATGAAACTTTCATTAGGAAAGGATAAAATATAATAGGAAATATAATTCACTCACCCAAATCTTTCTCAAAGTGTGTAATGCAATGCACTATACAAAGTCAACACATACACTTTTCCCCTTCTTTTTTTTATCAATCCACACACTTGACTGAAAAATTCTACTGTCCTTTCCTTTCTATTCTTGTCTCATTTTACCCCAAAAACCCAAGTGTGCAGTCAAATCAGTTACTGAATAACATGGGCTTCCTTATCCTCCCGAGAAAAAATCTGTGTTTGGTTCACAGTGCAATAGCGCAATGCACATTTGCAGCAAATGAGTTTTATCATTATTCTTAAAATTTATTAATTACACACCTGCATCTCTAAAAAGATATCTAAAATTACAAAAAAATTAATTCCGCATTAAAAGTAGTTTGGTGGAAAACTCGCATCCTCTGTTTAATAATTTATATTACAAAGCAATTAGGCAAGCTCTATCTTAAGTTTCATAAGTCGAAAGTAATTTCAGCCAATTTAATAATTAGTTCAGTCATTTTTCCTCAGAGTAGATTTTATCTTGAGTTATGATCCTCATCATAAGAATTTTATGACCAAGATGTGAAATGGAAAGAACAAAATAATGTGAAAATAAAAAAAACTCATTATGAACGTATCCAGAGCTGGAAAATTAGGAAAAAGAAATTTTATTAGAGATTTAGTTGATTCAAGGTGTCCCTATATAACTTTGTAATAAAATCTCAGCATTGTAAATTGTAATAAAAATGATGAAATGAGAGACAGATAGGTGGAAAGAATTGGTATATATTTAGATTAATTAAAATTATACACACATCACATGATGAAATGATACAATTATGGTAAGTTATTCAGGTGATTATGTACTTAATATGATGGCTGGGAGGTCGAGGAAGGCAAATACGGCTGTTTAGTATTAAAATTGAGCGTTTGAGAAAAATATTTTATATTATTACTTGTCTTTTTTAAATGATACAATTACGGTAAGTTATTCAGGTGATTGTGTACTTAATATGATGGCTGGGAGGTCGAGGAAGGCAAATACGGCTGTTTAGTATTAAAATTGAGCGTTTGAGAAAAATATTTTATATTATTACTTGTCTTTTTTTATCAATTTTTATCATCAGTAATCATCGATCATCCAATTCTGCATGTTATTGCTGTTACTACTTCTACCATTATTGCGTAAAATTAAGTGGCAAATTAATGATGCCTTCTGAATTAGAAAATTGATGACTGAAAAATAAGTAAATAATTTTTTTTTCTATGAGCATTCAGCTCTTTTTATGGAATTTACCTATCAACCACACACATAAATATAAACATTAATTAATTGTGTATTATTTTCACAAAAATGTGTACTGCGCATGGTATGTTTCCATGAATTTTTCGCTTTTTTCCGTATTCTTTTCAGATTAATGAGAAGGATTATTAGATTCTAATTACATGCATGACGTCCTTTCGTAGAGTAAAACGAACATACCTACTCAATATTATATCATTTAGATCAATGCGTTCTTGCTTCATTTGGGAATATTTTTCACAAATTCACTTTTGCAGTACGATAACAATCGCTAATTAGTTGGTATATAGTTTGTAGTAGTCGTGGTGTGGTGGGGTTGCGTCTGACTGAATTGAATTTCATTATATATTTATTAGGTATAATGTATTTCCATTAGTAGTTGCCTACGACCGCCCGACGAATCGTGTGAAAATGGCATCTCTCACCTCTAGCGATTTGTCAAATTATTGGAAATATATTTTTAAGCTTTCAAGTAGCACTACTTTCTATTAGGATCAGTAAGATCACTAGCACCCAGTGTTCCTTGAATATGATGAGCTATCTCTAAACTATAAAAATCATAATAAAAATTATTTGAGAGAAAAGTAAGTATGTAAATGATTTCATAAGGAAGCAGGATGCAATTAATATAATGAATATGAGATAGCTTGGAATATTTATTTACCTGAAAAGTATGTTTATTGAATAAATTAATGTTACGCAAAAAAGTAAAGATTTTGTTTACACCTTCTTCACCATAAGCTTCGTATTCTCTGTAGATGCGAAGTTTTAGTGAATAATGATGGTGTTAAAGACTTTAATTAGCTAACGGGTGGGTCAATATATTCCATATTTTTGTGGGTTAAGATTAATTCAACAGATAAATTAATTAATTAATAAGTTTTCAATTTTTGTTCAGAATTTTTTGAGGGATTCATAAAAATAGCAATTATTAGATTATAAATTTATTAATTAAATCGTTTTGTCTTAAATTTCATAGTGTGTCCTGTGTGCACAAGGCAATTAAGCTCTTTTAGCATACCTTTGTATATTAAACCCTTTAGCCATTATTAAATTATATATTTATTAATTAAATCGTTTTGTCTTAAATTTCATAGTGTGTCCTGTGTGCACAAGGCAATTAAGCTCTTTTAGCATACCTTTGTATATTAAACCCTTTGATCAAATTACTCATTTTTATCTTAATTTGAATACTCGTCCGTACATCCGTCTGCTGCCCTGCAACTTAGAAAGAAACAAATTGTTTTCAAATGAAGCAACTCCTCTTCTATATTCAGCAGCAGCAGCAGGAGCAGCTCAATTCATTCCACTGTGACCTGATGCTCATCCACCTCCACAACCAGCCAAGTCATTCTTGCATGTCTTTCAACTGTTGTGTGTGTGTGTGTGTGCGCCTGTGTGTGGGAGATAATAAAATATATATTATGCATTAAAACAAGTAGAAAGAAACCAAGCCAGTAGTAAACACAGGTTTTGTTGTTACTATTACCACACCACGGAGAACGACGACGATGAAGACGACGTTCCATACTGAAAAAAAAAAATTTTTGCTGATGTAACGTCTGCTGCACCAGCAGCATTTATTTGTAGTAGTCAAAAAACCCTTCATTACGTTACAATTACTATTCTTGAGAAAAATCATGAAGAAACAAGGTTGTGAATATGAGCTTTTTCCTGCAAACCCGTAACTACATTATACTCATCCATCATCATCCTTCTGATGATGGTCTGTTTAAGCTCATGTTTTTATTGTTCTTTCTTTTCTTCACGGGGTAAAAATCAACAAAGCGAAACGACTGCAAGACTGCAACAACAACAGCAGCAGCAGCGGCACAATAGCTATAAAATATTAATGCAGTCTAGTATCAAACTGATAATGTTGATGAATGAAGTGGCAAATGAGAAAAAAAATATTATCACTGCTGCTGATGCAAATAAATGCGTTGAACGATACAGTTCTATAAGTATTTACAGACGGTACATTTTTGCATTGTTTGCACAATGCTGCGAGCTCTAAATGAAGTGGCAATTTTTATTTTCTCCCTTTCTCTTGTCTCCACTTAGCTATATCAAATCAAAGTTGATAGTTAAAAGTTTTTTACCCACGAGAAATATTAAAAGGAAACTTGATCAAGTGAAAAGTATAAAATTATGCTTGGTCTCTTCGATAAAAGGACGGCAGCATAAAGAAGAAAAAAAAACAAAGAGAAGTAAATTGACGATGTGTTTAAACAATAGAGCGATAAAAATGTTACATTTATAATTTGCTTGTTCAAACAATCAGAAAATATTATCGTGATTGTGACGATAAGAATCATCATTAGTGACACAAGTCATGTAGAAGCAGTTATAATTTGTGTGTGTGAGAGAGAGGGAGAATAGCTAACTGTTTTTAAAACGTGTGGCTAGTTGCTAGTTGATGATGATGACTGAGTGCACAAACATAGCATAACGCTCATTTATAAAAAAAATGAGATTATTAAAAAATCAAGAAATGAACGGAAAAGGCAATTAAGTCTAGTAATTTTTTCTGATTGTAATTGTGATTGGTTTGACTAATCAGTAAAATTGAGTTGATCAATGAGTAATAATAATGTAAGTGTAGTGATTTAATTATTGGTGTAACGTTAAGTTAGAAGAAAAAAAATGCGTAAGAGCGACATTTGGAGTTATTTATTTTAACGGTTCACTAATCATATACTTCATTAAACATTTTTTACAGGAAGCAACAAGGATGATGAAGATGAGGAGAGTACGCGAAGTGAAGGCGGAGCAAGTCATGGTGGTGGAATGGGACATCATCACGGTGGTATTATTATTCCAGGTTCAAACAATCACAGTGGGAGCAGCAGCAGCAGTATTGCTCAGATAACAAAACAGCAAATTTGTATAGTATTTGAAAGCTTAAACGCCTAATTTATATTTTTGCATGCATGAAGAGATATAATGCATTAGATTGGCATTGTAACGGGAGCTGAGTTGCCTTGTAGCAAGCAAGATTACTGTTGCAGCAAATCGTAGCACAATATTATCCGTTCGGAAGTGATGATAATGCTGATGAGTAAATGCAATGAGATCTTTAAGGTGTAAAAATTTTTGTCTGCCTGTCCGTCTTTCATCACGATATCACAAAAACTAAACATCGGATTGACACAAAATTGTGTACATCTCTAAGCACTTGAGGTCGATTGCGAATTTGAAAATGATAAAAAGCATTATATCATTGAATTGAAAGGTCTATGGGCAAAATGACCACAAATTTGTAAATCAGTGTATAATAATATATGAAATTCTGAAACATGGTCCTTGAACTGACAATGTAAAAACTAAAGCAAATTTCTTAACTCGCCCCATCATTTCCTAGCAATTTTAATACAATTCTAAAATTATATCGTAATTGACAAAATATATACTCTTCAACTCTTCCTAGATTTTTTTATTATGCTTACTTTTGTATTTACTTCTCCGGCTGGCATGAAACGACGACCCTGTCGGTCGAGACCTTTTTCCATAATGTATCTCCATTTTGCCCAGCTTGGCTATGTAAGCGAGTTCAGTTCATTCAGTCCATCCAGTTCAGTTGAGTGAGTAGAGTAGTGTGCTTAATTATGACAGTTATGGTGCATAAAGCTTGTCATAATCTGTCAAAACTTTTGAAACATGTTTTGCTTCGTGGCATAAGCACCAGGCATGCGAACCAAAAAAGTCATACAAAGTTCCATAATACATGCCTATACATAATACATGCATACACATGTAAATATATATATATATAGCTAATGTAATAAAGAATCAGAATTTTTTTTATGTATAAAAAATGAACTTCTTTCATCAGCAAAAGTGCTTATGGTCTTAACTTACCTTCATAGTAGAGTTTAAATGAATTCACTTTACTTTTCTTTCTTTCTTTTTCAAGCAACGGGAACAAATAAGGAGATGATGATAAATCACATACTAAACTAAACTAAACTAAAGCTGTATTTACTTTTTTTATGAATTGACCGTGCCAACAAAAGCAATAAATCGTCAACCATGTAACTAGGTATGAGGTATGCATTTACCCGTGTACTATTTTTTTCATTACATGGCTTAAAATACATAATATTCCAACAAATGCATGTTTGTCCTTCTAAAGGGCCAATTTGCATACTTGAGTTACAAAATGCTAGTATTCTAGATTAAACGTTAACACGAGTAAGTAAAATAAGTTGTTCCAAACAACCTATTTTGCTTCATTTTTTTTCATGACCACTTCTTATTTTTTTTAACATGTTAACAGCAAATAAAGTGCCGTATGTATTTTTACTTTATTAAATGTATGCATGAGAAGAACTAAGTGCATTCATGTTTCTCTTTTAATTAATCACCTGTTTATTTTTATTCGAAAAATAGTTTTATCACTGATAAGTGCACTGCTGCTCTGCTCTGTAACACCATTTATTCTCCTCGTTCTTGATCTTAATGACTTTGTATTGATTGGCTTATCCAAGCCAGCTATGTTGCTGTGGTGTTGATTGTGTTGATGATGAAATCTAAAAAAAAAAAAAACTACTGCCTGTGGCATAGCTCACAATAGTAAATGTTAGTTAGCGGTAATGCTTTTAACCTGTAGACATGCCTAAGTTTAAAAAATGAAACAATTAATTTCAAGGGAATGAGGTTAACAAAATAAAATTTATTTATTTCTGAGCAGGCATGTGCACTTGTGAAACAATGATAGATGATAATAAACGATGGCGATACCATTAGCGGTACTAATGCTCAATATCCTTCAGTTTAAAGAAAAGATTTAATTTATGTATATATTTTTATCCTGTTAAAGATAGAATAAGAAGGGAAGATGAAACAATCGATCAATCAATCAAATCAATGTAGTTTTTATTGTATTTTT
Organism: Lepidocyrtoides sp. E14; assembly: GCA_027743805.1. Classification (NCBI taxonomy): domain Eukaryota; kingdom Metazoa; phylum Arthropoda; class Collembola; order Entomobryomorpha; family Entomobryidae; genus Lepidocyrtoides; species Lepidocyrtoides sp. E14. The sequence continues at coordinate 27,748 of JAHZMZ010000863.1, forward strand.
ATAGTGAGCGTTTGTTGTAGAATAGCAATGTTTTGTTAGTGCAGTTGATGATGTTTCACTAAATGAAAATCACGTTATCACTAGGTAGTAGTAGTGTAATGCAGTGCAGCAGCAATGTTGTAACTTGTAATGTCAGTGAGCAGTAGTGGGCAAGCAATGGTTGCAAGAAAAGGTGATAAATACAAGGGGTGCAGCGAGCGGGTACCTGTATGATGCGTAGACGTAGCCGTGGTAGCAAAGGCAATAAAAAGTAATTGAAGGATTTGATAAGCATACAGATATGAAAACATGGTTTTTACAATAATTATTGCCGGCTAAAAACAGTTTTATTTTTGTTTTTACATTTATGCATATAGAAAAGGAAGTTAGTAGAGTAATCCGTTGACTTTCATTGAAAGGAACTAATGTGCTTAATTCCATTGATTTTATTAAGTGGGTCTGTAATGTTTCGTTTTATTATGAAAAAATGTCCCCGAAAATTAGTAAAAAAATTTGGCAGGTTTGCGTATTTTATCAAACGTTACCCGTTGGGTTACCAAATTTTGTGTTTCCTCTTTCTCGGTTAACGATTGACGCAATAATTTTTAAATATCGTTGAATTTTGAAAGTATTGCAAGTCGACAATTTATTTTTGTGTACTTTAAGACACCTAACCATGTTAGGTCTTGGATGAGAACCGGAGCATAAATAGCATCCCACATAGGAGACGGACGAACTGTGTGATCTCTCATTGCCCCAAGGGGTTTTAATGACAATATTTCATGACTGATTGGTCCTCTGCAGTACAACAGTTCTACGTTTAATCTTTTTCTGTTTCATTCGTCATATATAATTCCTTCACGTAATCAAAATCACTAAGTTTTATTAATATGTATTATCATAATAATCTCTCTGATCAAACATTGCCAGCGCAACATCTAACCTCAAATTCTATCCTCTTGTTTTCCTCCACACTCGAATGCATCTAACACTTAGCATTATTAGTTACCATATTGATTCCCCATATCCATTCATCATCCCCTCATTAACTTAACCTTCTGATTATCAAATATCACATGACTATTGTACTACACTTAACACGTTAATTTTTTTATTACTATTTGGGAAATGTTATTCCTTTTTTGACATCTATTTTTCCATCTTCCGATGTAATTTTGAGATAAAAAAGGAACAATCTGCATTCATTAGTCATTCGTACAGTCAACATTTAATTTAGGTTTAAGTACACCTCACAATGCATGTATTATCGATGCAGCAGCAGTCAAAGTCACAAGAGATGCGGCATGGTGTGATGCACCAAGAAACAATTATACAGTAATTTTACAAGAATCAAGAAACCAACAAACTCGTTCTTCACTTCAATCATTACCATTATGTAGTTTACCTATTCACTAATTAACTGATTCCCTGATAATTATTTTGCCGTGTTTTTCTGCTTCTTCTTTTTTTTTCGCCTGGGATTATCCTCCATCCGTATCACCATCACCTTTACCATTTTATTATCACATAAAATTGCTTTATAAAGCATTTTGCAGCAAGAAACGGCACTGCAGTGCAAAATAAAATGTGTAAAATGCTGTATGTGCACCACGCTCATTCCTACGGATGGGTAATTATAATCAAAGCCAATTAATTGGTGGTGGTACTGCTGCTGCCGGTGTGGTGGTGGTTAATGCAACATAAAACCTGACGATCATCATCATCATCATCGTCGTCATACTCATCATGATGTACCGACAGATAACACTTTATCGTTATTTATTATTTAATGTACCAACCTGCCTGCTTGCAACTTTATGCTGCTACCATAATTTTTATCATTAAACTGAATTATACACAGTAGTACAGTTGCTATGTTGTTATATTATTGATGTTGCTGCAAAAATGAAAGAAAGAAAGAAAAGAAACAAGAAGGAAACAGAGTTTTGTTTCTTTTGATGCTGCTGGTGTTTCATCGATTTAAATCTAAGATAAGTCATTAGATCAAAAATGTGCTGGCGTTTTTTCAACAAAATAAAACAAGTTTTTTTTTACCTTCCATCTCCATCTATTAATCTATCCACCTTCTTATTTTTCAAAAAAATAACAAAACAGTTTTTGTGTTCACAAAACAATCCACTTGAGATTTTTTTTTTTAAAGAAGGATAATTACCGATTACTGCCTCTTCTACTGCTACGACTATTGATTATAATTATTTTCAAAACACTGAATAATTGCTGTAAAAATTACTTTTAATTATTGTGAATATCATTAGTGATATTTCTACATTTTAAATTTCTGGTGGGAATCAAAATAAACAGGGAATGGGAAATTGGGGAGGTGGTAAGACGGCGTAAAAGTTTTATTTTAGCTTGAACCAGATACGTTGCAAAGCAAGGTATTTGGTGATCTCTGAAATCGATGGAATGTTGAGATGTGCACGTGAAGAACTCAGTAAATGAAATTAAGAGCTGCCAAAATTCTTACCAAATGCAAACGCTTATTGCAATAAGCTGTACTGAGTTTGAAGACATTCCAATTCAAAGCTAATGTCGTGTTTATAAATCGCATAGGTATTTTAATTGACATGCAAAATGTCAGATTAGATGTGGTTATCACTGATCACCGCAAATTTTTATCATTATTATTAGTTGTGCTACGGTAGCGTTATCGTGCAATTATGATTTTTAAATTGTGAAATGTAGCAGAATTAGGCCTTTCGCATATTTCTATCCTAAATATATTTTTATTATAATAGCTAGCTGTGAACAAACAAGATAGGGATAAAACATGAAAAGACGTGACATGTGTCATGTCATAAATTTTAAATATTGAACATAAATACATAGTAGATAAAAAAACAGCTTGAATTAAAAGCTTCATAATATACATACTCTTCATAATAATAATCGTAAGGTAATAATATGAACC